>BTHF01000063.1:0-81118 GCA_033242345.1 Citrus unshiu
GGCGGACGAAATTGGCCATCCCCACCCCCCAAGGCTATAGCCCACCCGTTTTTTTGGCCGTTTTCCGCTGGACGAAGTTGGCGCCCCGGCCTTCAGGCGGTTATTTTTGGGCACGGCTTTGCCCGCGGCCTATTTTTAGCACACGGAGGCCCCTCGCAAACTCTCGCGCCATTCCGAGTCCGGCGGACGAAGTTGACCAGCCCCACCCCCCAAGGCTATAGCCCACCCGTTTTTGTGGCCTTTTTCTGCTGGACGAACTTAGCGCCCCGGCCTTCGGCCGGTTATTTTTGGCCGCGGCTGTGCCCGGGCCAATTTTCGGCACACGGAGGGCGCTCCCAAAGTCATGCGCCATTCCGAGTCAGGCGGACGAAGTTGGCCAGCCCCAACCCCCAAGGGTAAACCCACCCGTTTTTGTGGCCTTTTTCCGCTGGACGAACTTGGCGCCCCGGCCTTCGGGTGGTTATTTTTGGGTGCGGCTGCGCCCGGGGCCTATTTTCGGCACACGGAGGCCGCTCGCAAAGTCTCATGCCATTCCGAGTCCGGCGGACAAAGTTGGCCAGCCCCACCCCCCAAGGCTATAGCGCACCCGTTTTTGTGGCCTTTTTCCGCTGGACGAACTTGGCGCCCCGGTCATCGGACGGTTATTTTTGGGCGCGGCTGTGCCCGGGGCCTATTTTCGGCACACGGAGGCCGCTCGCAAAGTCTCGCGCCATTCCGAGTTCGGCGGACAAAGATGGCGAGCCCCACCCCGCAAGGCTATACCCCACCCGTTTTTGTGGCCTTTTTCCGCTGGACGAACTTGGCGCCCCGGCCTTCTGGCGGTTATTTTTGGGCGCAGCTGTCCCCAGGGCTTATTTTCGGCACACGGAGGCTGCTCGCAAAGTCTCGTGCCATTCAGAGTCCGGCGGACGAAGTAGGCCAGCCCCACTCCCAAAGGCTATAGCCCACCCGTGTTTGAAGCCTTTTTCCGCTGGACGAACTTGGCGCCCCGGCCTTCGGGTGGTTATTTTTGGGTACGGCTGTACCCGGGGCCTATTTTCAGCACATGGAGGCCACTCGCAAAGTCTCGCGCCATTCCGAGTCCGGCGGACGAAGGTGGCCAGCGCCACCCCCGAAGGCTATAGCCCACCCGTTTTTGTGGGCTTTTTTCGATGGACAAACTTGGCGCCCCGGCCTACGGCGGTTATTTTTGGGCGTGGCTGTGCCCGGGTCCTATTTTCGCCACACGGAGGCCGCTCGCAAAGTCTCGCGCCATTCCAAGTCCGGCGGACGAAGTAGGCCAGCACCACCCCCAAAGGCTATAGCCCACCCGTTTTTGTGGCCTTTTTCCGCTGGACGAACTTGTCGCCCCGGCCTTCGGGTGGTTATTTTTGGGTACGGCTGTACCCGGGGCCTATTTTCAGCACACGGAGGCCGCTCGCAAAGTCTCGCGCCATTCCGAGTCCGGCGGACGAAGTTGGCCAGCGCCACCCCCCGAAGGCTATAGCCCACCCGTGTTTGTGGCCTTTTTCCGCTGGACGAACTTGGCGCCCCGGCCTTCGGGTGGTTATTTTTGGGTACGGCTGTACCCGGGGCCTATTTTCAGCACATGGAGGCCGCTCGCAAAGTCTCGCGCCATTCCGAGTCCGGCGGACGAAGTTGGCCAGCGCCACCCCCCGAAGGCTATAGCCCACCCGTTTTTGTGGGCTTTTTTCGATGGACAAACTTGGCGCCCCGGCCTACGGGCGGTTATTTTTGGGCGCGGCTGTGCCCGGGTCCTATTTTCGCCACACGGAGGCCGCTCGCAAAGTCTCGCGCCATTCCAAGTCCGGCGGACGAAGTTGGCCAGCACCACCCCCAAAGGCTATAGCCCACCCGTTTTTGTTGCCTTTTTCCGCTGGACGAACTTGTCGCCCCGGCCTTCGGGTGGTTATTTTTGGGTACGCCTGTACCCGGGGCCTATTTTCAGCACACGGAGGCCGCTCGCAAAGTCTCGCACCATTCCGAGTCCGGCGGACGAAGTTGGCCAGCGCCACCCCCCGAAGGCTATAGCCCACCCGTTTTTGTGGCCTTTTTTCGATGGACAAACTTGGCGCCCCGGCCTACGGGCGGTTATTTTTGGGCGCGGCTGTGCCCGGGTCCTATTTTCGCCACACGGAGGCCGCTCACAAAGTCTCGCGCCATTCCAAGTCCGGCGGACGAAGTTGGCCAGCCCCACCCCCAAAGGCTATAGCCCACCCGTTTTTGTGGCCTTTTTCCGCTGGACGAACTTGGCGCCCCGGCCTTCGGGCGGATATTTTTGGGCGCGGCTGTGCTCGGGGCCTATTTTCGGCACACAGTGGCCGCTCGCAAAGTCTCGCGCCATTCCGAGTCCGGCGTACGAAGTTGGCCAGCCCCACCCCCCAACGCTATAGCCCACCCGTTTTTGTGGCCTTTTTCCGCTGGACGAACTTGGGGCCCCAGCCTTCGGGCGGTTATTTTTGGGCGCGCCTGTGCCCGGGGCCTATTTTTGGCACACGGAGGCCGCTCGCAAAGTCTCGTGCCATTCCGAGTCCGGCGGACGAAGTTGGCCAGTACCACCCACCAAGGCTATAGCCCACCCGTTTTTGTGGCGTTTTTCCGCTGGACGAACATGGCGCCCCGGCCTTTAGGCAGTTATTTTTAGGCGCGCCTGTGCTCGGTGCCTATTTTCGGTGCACGGAGGCCGCTCGCAAAGTCTTGCGCCATTTCGTGTCCGGCGGACGAAGTTGGCCAGCCCCACCCCCCAAGGCTATAGCCCACCCGTTTTTGTGGCGTTTTTCCGCTGGAAGAACTTGGCGCCCCGGCCTTCGGGCGGTTATTTTTGGGCATGGCTGTTCCCGGGGCCTATTTTCGGTGCACGGAGGCCGCTCTCAAAGTCTTGCGCCATTCCGTGTCCGGCGGACGAAGTGGGCCAGCCCCACCCCCCAAGGCTATAGCCCACCCGTTTTTGTGGCCATTTTCCACTGGACGAACTTGGCGCCCCAGCCTTCGGTCGGTTATTTTTGGGTGCGGGTGTGCCCGGGGCCTATTTTTGATGCACGGAGGCCGTTCGCAAAGTCTCGCGCCATTCTGAGTCCGGCGGACGACGTTGGCCAGCCTCGCCCCCCAAGGCTATAGCCCACCCGTTTTTGTGGCCTTTTTCTGCTGGACGAACTTGGCGCCCCGGCCTTCGGGCGGTTATTTTTGGTTGCGGCTTTGCCCAAGGCCTATTTTTGGCACACGGAGGCCCCTCGCAAAGTCTCGCGGCATTCCGAGTCCGGCGGACGAAGTTGGCCAGCCCCACCCCCCAAGGCTATAGCCCACCCGTTTTTGTGTCCTTTTTCCGCTGGACGAACTTGGCGCCCCGGCCTTCGGGCGGTTAATTTTGGGCGCGGCTTTGCCCGCGGCCCATTTTTGGCACACGGAGGCCCTTCGCAAAGTCTCGCGGCATTCCCAGTACGGCGGACGAAGTTGGCCAGCATCACCCTCCAAGGCTATAGCCCACCCGTTTTTGTGGCCTTTTTCCGCAGGACAAACTTGGCGCCCCGGAACTTGCTGCTGCTACCTATCTATAAAATGCACTACAAAATTTTATCACTAGATAACATAAAATTTTGAACCATGAACCTTGTAAACATCCCACTGCCTATTTTTTGCACACGGAGGCCCCTCGCAAAGTCACGTGGCATTCCGAGTCCGGCGGGGGAAGTTGGCCAGCCCCACCCCCCAAGGCTATAGCCCACCCGTTTTTGTGGCCTTTTTCCGCTGGACGACCTTGGCGCCCCAGCCTACGGGCGGTTATTTTTGGGCGCGGCTTTGCCCGCGGCCTATTTTTGGCACACGGAGGCCCCTCGCAAAGTCTCGCGGCATTCCGAGTCCGGCGGACGAAGTTGGCCAGCCCCACCCCCCAAGGGTATAGCCCACCCGTTTTTGTGGCCTTTTTCCGCTGGACGAACTTGGCGCCCCGGCCTTCGGGCGGTTATTTTTGGGAGCGGCTTTGACAGCCGCCTATTTTTGGCACACGGAGGCCCCTCGCAAAGTCTCGCGGTATTCCGAGTCCGGCGGGCGAAGTTGGCCAGCCCCACCCCCCAAGGCTATAGCCCAGCCGTTGTTGTGGCCTTTTTCCGCTAGACGAACTTGGCGCACCAGCCTTCGGGCGGTTATTTTTGGGCGCGGCATTGCCCGCGGCATATTTTTGGTACACGGAGGCCATTCGCAAAGTCTCGCGGCATTCCGAGTCCGGCGGACGAAGTTGGCCAGCCCCACCCCCCAAGGCTATACCCCACCCGTTTTTTTGCCCTTTTCCGCTGGACGAATTTGGCGCCACGGCCTTCGGGCGGTTATTTTTGGGTGCGGCTTTTCCCGCGGCCTATTTTTGGCACACGGAGGTCCCTCGCAAAGTCTCGCGGCCTTCCGAGTCCGGCGGACGAAGTTGGCCAGCATCACCCCCCACGGCTATAGCCCACCCGTTTTTGTGGCCTTTTTCCGCTGGACGAACTTGGCGCCCCGGCCATCGGGCGGTTATTTTTGGGAGCGGCTTTGCCCGCGGCCTATTTTTGGCACACGGAGGTCCGTCGCAAAGTCTCGCGGCCTTCCGAGTCCGGCGGACGAAGTTGGCCAGCATCACCCCCCGCGGCTAGAGCCCACCCGTTTTGGTGGCCTTTTTCGGCCGCACGAACTTGGCGCCCCGGCCTTCGGGCGGTTATTTTTGGGAGCGGCTTTGCCCGCGGCCTATTTTTGGCACACGGAGGTCCCTCGCAAAGTCTCGCGGTATTCTGAGTCCGGCGGACGAAGTTGGCCAGCCCCACCCCCCAAGGCTATACCCCACCCGTTTTTGTGGCCTTTTTCCACTGGACGAACTTGGCGCCCCGGCCTTCGGGCGGTTATTGTTGGGCGCGGCTTTGCCCGCAGCCTATTTTTGGCACACGGAGGTCCCTCGCAAAGTCTCGCGGTATTCCGAGTCCGGCGGACGAAGTGGGCCAGCCCCACCCCCCAAGGCTATAGCCAACCCGTTTTTGTGGCCTTTTTCTGCTGGACGAACTTGGCACCCCGGCCTTCGGGCGGTTAATTTTTGGTGCGGCTTTGCCCGCGGCCTATTTTTGGCATACGGAGGCCCCTCGCAAAGTATCGCGGCATTCCGAGTCCGGCGGACGAAGTGGGCCAGCCCCACCCCCCAAGGCTATAGCCCACCCGTTTTTGTGGCCTTTTTCCGCTGGACGAACTTGGCGCAGCCGCGGCCTATTTTTGGCACACGGAGGCCCCTCACAAAGTCTCGCGGCATTCCGTGTCCGGCAGACGAAGTGGGCCAGCCCCACCCCCCAAGGGTATAGCCCACCCGTTTTTGTGGCCTTTGTCCGCTGGACGAACTTGACGCCCCGGCCTTCGGGCGGTTACTTTTGGTCACGGCTTTGCCCGCGGCCTATTTTTGGCACACGGAGGCCCCTCACAAAGTCTCGCGGCATTCCGAGTCCGGCGGACGAAGTTGGCCAGCATCACCCCTCAAGGCTATAGCCCACCCGTTTTTGTGGCCTTTTTCCGCTGGACGAACTTGGCGCCCCGGCCTTCGGGCAGTTATTTTTGGGCGCGGATTTGTCCGCGGCCTAGTTTTGGCACACAGAGGCCCCTCAAAAAGTCTCGCGGCATTCCGAGTCCGGCGGACGAAGTTGACCAGCATCACCCCCCCGAGGCTATAGCCCACCCGTTTTTGTGGCCTTTTTCCGCAGGACGAACTTGGCGCCCCGGCCTTCGGGCTGTTATTTTTGGGCGCGGCTTTGCCTGCGGCCTATTTTTTGCACACGGAGGCCCCTCGCAAAGTCTCGCGGCATTCCGAGTCCGGCGGACGAAGTTGGCAAGCCCCACCCCCCAAGGCTATAGCCCACCCGTTTTTGTGACCTTTTTCCGCTGGACGAACTTCGCGCCCCGGCCTTCGGGCGGTTATTTTTGGAAGCGGCTTTGCCCGTGGCCTTTTTTTGGCACACGGAGGCCCCTCGCAAAGTCTCGCGGCATTCCGAGTCCGGCGGACGAAGTTGGCCAGCATCACCCCTCAAGGCTATAGCCCACCCGTTTTTGTGGCCTTTTTCCACTGGACGAACTTGGCGCCCCGGCCTTCGGGCGGTTATTGTTGGGCGCGGCTTTGCCCGCAGCCTATTTTTGGCACACGGAGGTCCCTCGCAAAGTCTCGCGGTATTCCGAGTCCGGCGGACGAAGTGGGCCGGCCCCACCCCCCAAGGCTATAGCCCACCCGTTTTTGTGGCCTTTTTCTGCTGGACGAACTTGGCACCCCGGCCTTCGGGCGGTTAATTTTTGGCGCGGCTTTGCCCGCGGCCTATTTTTGGCACACGGAGGCCCCTCGCAAAGTCTCGCGGCATTCCGAGTCCGGCGGAAGAAGTTGGCCAGCATCACCCCCCAAGGCTATAGCCCACCCGTTTTTGTGGCCTTTTTCCGCTGGACGAACTTGGCGCCCCGGCCGTCGGGTGGTTATTTTTGGGCGCGGCTTTGCCCACGGCCTATTTTTGCCACACGGAGGCCCCTCGCAAAGTCTCGCGGCATTCCGAGTCCGGCGGACGAAGTTGGCCAGCATCACCCCCCAAGGCTATAGCCCACCCGTTTTTGTGGCCTTTTTCCGCTGCACGAACTTGGCACAGCCGCGGCCTATTTTTGGCACACGGAGGCCCCTCACAAAGTCTCGCGGCATTCCGTGTCCGGCAGACGAAGTGGGCCAGCCCCACCCCCCAAGGGTATAGCCCACCCGTTTTTGTGGCCTTTGTCCGGTGGACGAACTTGACGCCCCGGCCTTCGGGCGGTTACTTTTGGTCACGGCGTTGCCCGCGGCCTATTTTTGGCACACAGAGGCCCCTCACAAAGTCTCGCGGCATTCCGAGTCCGGCGGACGAAGTGGGCCAGCATCACCCCTCAAGGCTATAGCCCACCCGTTTTTGTGGCCTTTTTCCGCTGGACGAACTTGGCGCCCCGGCCTTCGGGCAGTTATTTTTGGGCGCGGATTTGTCCGCGGCATAGTTTTGGCACACGGAGGCCCCTCAAAAAGTCTCGCGGCATTCCGAGTCCGGCGGACGAAGTTGACCAGCATCACCCCCCCGAGGCTATAGCCCACCCGTTTTTGTGGCCTTTTTCCGCAGGACGAACTTGGCGCCCCGGCCTTCGGGCGGTTATTTTTGGGCGCGGCTTTGCCTGCGGCCTATTTTTTGCACACGGAGGCCCCTCGCAAAGTCTCGCAGCATTCCGAGTCCGGCGGACGAAGTTGGCCAGCCCCACCCCCCAAGGCTATAGCCCACCCGTTTTTGTGACCTTTTTCCGCTGGACGAACTTCGCGCCCCGGCCTTCGGGCGGTTATTTTTGGAAGCGGCTTTGCCCGTGGCCTTTTTTTGGCACACGGAGGCCCCTCGCAAAGTCTCGCGGCATTCCGAGTCCGGCGGACGAAGTTGGCCAGCATCACCCCTCAAGGCTATAGCCCACCCGTTTTTGTGGCCTTTTTCCGCTGGACGAACTTGGCGCCCCGGCCTTCGGGCAGTTATTGTTGGGCGCGGCTTTGCCCGCAGCCTATTTTTGGCACACGGAGGTCCCTCGCAAAGTCTCGCGGTATTCCGAGTCCGGTTGACGAAGTGGGCCGGCCCCACCCCCCAAGGCTATAGCCCACCCGTTTTTGTGGCCTTTTTCTGCTGGACGAACTTGGCACCCCGGCGTTCGGGCGGTTAATTTTTGGCGCGGCTTTGCCCGCGGCCTATTTTTGGCACACGGAGGCCCCTTGCAAAGTCTCGTGGCATTCCGAGTCCGGCGGACGAAGTTGGCCAGCCCCACCCCCCAAGGCTATAGCCCACCCGTTTTTGTGGTCTTTTACCACTGGACGAACTTGGCGCCCCGGGCTTCGGGCGGTTATTTTTGGGCGCGGCTTTGTCCGCGCCCTATTTTTGGCATACGGAGGCCCCTCGCAAAGTATCGCGGCATTCCGAGTCCGGCGGACGAAGTGGGCCAGCCCCACCCCCCAAAGCTATAGCCCACCCGTTTTTGTGGCCTTTTTCCGCTGGACGAACTTAGCGCCCCGGCCTTCGGGCAGTTACTTTTGGGCGCGGCTTTGACCGCGGCCAATTTTTGGCATACGGAGGCCCCTCGCAAAGTCTCGCGGCATTCCGAGTCCGGCGGACGAAGTTGGCCAGCATCACCCCCCAAGGCTATAGCCCACCCGTTTTTGTGGCCTTTTTCCGCTGGACGAACTTGGCGCCCCGGCCGTCGGGTGGTTATTTTTGGGTGTGGCATTGACCGTGGCCTATTTTTGGCACACGGAGGCCCCTCGCAAAGTCTCGCGGCATTCCGAGTCCGGCGGAAGAAGTTGGCCAGCATCACCCCCCAAGGCTATAGCCCACCCGTTTTTGTGGCCTTTTTCCGCTGGACGAACTTGGCGCCCCGGCCGTCGGGTGGTTATTTTTGGGCGCGGCTTTGCCCACGGCCTATTTTTGCCACACGGAGGCCCCTCGCAAAGTCTCGCGGCATTCCGAGTCCGGCGGACGAAGTTGGCCAGCATCACCCCCCAAAGCTATAGCCCACCCGTTTTTGTGGCCTTTTTCCGCTGCACGAACTTGGCACAGCCGCGGCCTATTTTTGGCACACGGAGGCCCCTCACAAAGTCTCGCGGCATTCCGTGTCCGGCAGACGAAGTGGGCCAGCCCCACCCCCCAAGGGTATAGCCCACCCGTTTTTGTGGCCTTTGTCCGCTGGACGAACTTGACGCCCCGGCCTTCGGGCGGTTACTTTTGGTCACGGCTTTGCCCGCGGCCTATTTTTGGCACACGGAGGCCCCTCACAAAGTCTCGCGGCATTCCGAGTCCGGCGGACGAAGTTGGCCAGCATCACCCCTCAAGGCTATAGCCAACCCGTTTTTGTGGCCTTTTTCCGCTGGACGAACTTGGCGCCCCGGCCTTCGGGCAGTTATTTTTGGGCGCGGATTTGTCCGCGGCATAGTTTTGGCACACGGAGGCCCCTCAAAAAGTCTCGCGGCATTCCGAGTCCGGCGGACGAAGTTGACCAGCATCACCCCCCCGAGGCTATAGCCCACCCGTTTTTGTGGCCTTTTTCCGCAGGACGAACTTGGCGCCCCGGCCTTCGGGCGGTTATTTTTGGGCGCGGCTTTGCCTGCGGCCTATTTTTTGCACACGGAGGCCCCTCGCAAAGTCTCGCAGCATTCCGAGTCCGGCGGACGAAGTTGGCCAGCCCCACCCCCCAAGGCTATAGCCCACCCGTTTTTGTGACCTTTTTCCGCTGGACGAACTTCGCGCCCCGGCCTTCGGGCGGTTATTTTTGGAAGCGGCTTTGCCCGTGGCCTTTTTTTGGCACACGGAGGCCCCTCGCAAAGTCTCGCGGCATTCCGAGTCCGGCGGACGAAGTTGGCCAGCATCACCCCTCAAGGCTATAGCCCACCCGTTTTTGTGGCCTTTTTCCGCTGGACGAACTTGGCGCCCCGGCCTTCGGGCAGTTACTTTTGGGCGCGGCTTTGACCGCGGCCAATTTTTGGCATACGGAGGCCCCTCGCAAAGTCTCGCGGCATTCCGAGTCCGGCGGACAAAGTTGGCCAGCATCACCCCCCAAGGCTATAGCCCACCCGTTTTTGTGGCCTTTTTCCGCTGGACGAACTTGGCGCCCCGGCCGTCGGGTGGTTATTTTTGGGTGTGGCATTGACCGCGGCCTATTTTTGGCACACGGAGGCACCTCGCAAAGTCTCGCGGCATTCCGAGTCCGGCGGAAGAAGTTGGCCAGCATCACCCCCCAAGGCTATAGCCCACCCGTTTTTGTGGCCTTTTTCCGCTGGACGAACTTGGCGCCCCCAGCCGTCGGGTGGTTATTTTTGGGCGCGGCTTTGCCCACGGCCTATTTTTGCCACACGAAGGCCCCTCGCAAAGTCTCGCGGGATTCCGAGTCCGGCGGACGAAGTTGGCCAGCATCACCCCCCAAGGCTATAGCCCACCCGTTTTTGTGGCCTTTTTCCGCTGCACGAACTTGGCACAGCCGCGGCCTATTTTTGGCACACGGAGGCCCCTCACAAAATCTCACGGCATTCCGTGTCCGGCAGACGAAGTGGGCCAGCCCCACCCCCCAAGGGTATAGCCCACCCGTTTTTGTGGCCTTTGTCCGCTGGACGAACTTGACGCCCCGGCCTTCGGGCGGTTACTTTTGGTCACGGCTTTGCCTGCGGCCTATTTTTGGCACACGGAGGCCCCTCACAAAGTCTCGCGGCATTCCGAGTCCGGCGGACGAAGTTGGCCAGCATCACCCCTCAAGGCTATAGCCCACCCGTTTTTGTGGCCTTTTTCCGCTGGACGAACTTGGCGCCCCTGCCTTCGGGCTGTTATTTTTGGGCGTGGATTTGTCCGCGGCATAGTTTTGGCACACGGAGGCCCCTCAAAAAGTCTCGCGGCATTCCGAGTCCGGCGGACGAAGTTGACCAGCATCACCCCCCCGAGGCTATAGCCCACCCGTTTTTGTGGCCTTTTTCCGCAGGACGAACTTGGCGCCCCGGCCTTCGGGCGGTTATTTTTGGGCGCGGCTTTGCCTGCGGCCTATTTTTTGCACACGGAGGCCCCTCGCAAAGTCTCGCAGCATTCCGAGTCCGGCGGACGAAGTTGGCCAGCCCCACCCCACAAGGCTATAGCCCACCCGTTTTTGTGACCTTTTTCCGCTGGACGAACTTCGCGCCCCGGCCTTCGGGCGGTTATTTTTGGAAGCGGCTTTGCCCGCGGCCTTTTTTTAGCACACGGAGGCCCCTCGCAAAGTCTCACGGCATTCCGAGTCCAGCGGACGAAGTTGGCCAGCCCCACCCCCCAAAGCTATAGCCCACCCGTTTTTGTGGCCTTTTTCCGCTGGATGAATTTGGCGCCCCGGCCTTCGTGCGGTTATTTTTGGGCGCGGCTTTGCCCGCGGCCTATTTTTTGCACACGGCGGCCCCTCGCAAAGGCTCGTGGCATTCCGAGTCCGTTGGACGAAGTTGGCCAGCCCCACCCCCCAAGGCTATAGCCCACCCGTTTTTGTGGCCTTTTTCCGCTGGACGAACTTGGCGCCACGGCCTTCGGGCGGTTATTTTTGGGCGCGGCTTTTACCGTGGCCTATTTTGGCACACGGTGGCCCCTCGTAGAAGGCTCGCGGCATTCCGAGTCCGCCGGACGAAGTTGGCCAGCCCCACCCCCCAAGGCTATAGCCCACCCGTTTTTGTGGCCTTTTTCCGCTGGACGAACTAGGCGCCCCGGCCGTCGGTCGGTTATTTTTGGGCGCGGCTGTGCCCGCAGCCTATTTTTGGCACATGGAGGCCGCTGGCAAAATCTCAAGCCATTCCGAGTCCGGCGGACGAAGTTGGCCAGCCCCACCCCCCAAGGCTATTGCCTACCCGTTTTTGTGGCCTTTTTCCGCTGGACGAACTTGGCACCACGGCCTTCGGGCGGTTATTTTTTGGCGCGGCTGTGCCCACAGCCTATTTTTGGCACACGGAGGCCGCTCGCAAAGTCTCAAGCCATTCCGAGTCCGGCGGACGAAGTGGGCCAGCCCCACCCCCCAAGGGTATAGCCCACCCGTTTTTGTGGCCTTTGTCCGCTGGACGAACTTGACGCCCCGGCCTTCGGGCGGTTACTTTTGGTCACGGCTTTGCCCGCGGCCTATTTTTGGCACACGGAGGCCCCTCACAAAGTCTCGCGGCATTCCGAGTCCGGCGGACGAAGTTGGCCAGCATCACCCCCCAAGGCTATAGCCCACCCGTTTTTGTGGCCTTTTTCCGCTGCACGAACTTGGCACAGTCGCGGCCTATTTTTGGCACACGGAGGCCCCTCACAAAGTCTCGCGGCATTCCGTGTCCGGCAGACGAAGTGGGCCAGCCCCACCCCCCAAGGGTATAGCCCACCCGTTTTTGTGGCCTTTGTCCGCTGGACGAACTTGACGCCCCGGCCTTCGGGCGGTTACTTTTGGTCACGGCTTTGCCCGCGGCCTATTTTTGGCACACGGAGGCCCCTCACAATGTCTCGCGGCATTCCGAGTCCGGCGGACGAAGTTGGCCAGCATCACCCCTCAAGGCTATAGCCAACCCGTTTTTGTGGCCTTTTTCCGCTGGACGAACTTGGCGCCCCGGCCTTCGGGCAGTTATTTTTGGGCGCGGATTTGTCCGCGGCATAGTTTTGGCACACGGAGGCCCCTCAAAAAGTCTCGCGGCATTCCGAGTCCGGCGGACGAAGTTGACCAGCATCACCCCCCCGAGGCTATAGCCCACCCGTTTTTGTGGCCTTTTTCCGCAGGACGAACTTGGCGCCCCGGCCTTCGGGCGGTTATTTTTGGGCGCGGCTTTGCCTGCGGCCTATTTTTTGCACACGGAGGCCCCTCGCAAAGTCTCGCAGCATTCCGAGTCCGGCGGACGAAGTTGGCCAGCCCCACCCCCCAAGGCTATAGCCCACCCGTTTTTGTGGCCTTTTTCCGCTGGACGAACTTGGCGCCCCGGCCGTCGGGTGGTTATTTTTGGGTGTGGCATTGACCGCGGCCTATTTTTGGCACACGGAGGCCCCTCGCAAAGTCTCGCGGCATTCCGAGTCCGGCGGAAGAAGTTGGCCACCATCACCCCCCAAGGCTATAGCCCACCCGTTTTTGTGGCCTTTTTCCGCTGGACGAACTTGGCGCCCCGGCAGTCGGGTGGTTATTTTTGGGCGCGGCTTTGCCCACGGCCTATTTTTGCCACACGGAGGCCCCTCGCAAAGTGTCGCGGCATTCCGAGTCCGGCGGACGAAGTTGGCCAGCATCACCCCCCAAGGCTATAGCCCACCCGTTTTTGTGGCCTTTTTCCGCTGCACGAACTTGGCACAGCCGCGGCCTATTTTTGGCACACGGAGGCCCCTCACAAAGTCTCGCGGCATTCCGTGTCCGGCAGACGAAGTGGGCCAGCCCCACCCCCCAAGGGTATAGCCCACCCGTTTTTGTGGCCTTTGTCCGCTGGACGAACTTGACGCCCCGGCCTTCGGGCCGTTACTTTTGGTCACGGCTTTGCCCGCGGCCTATTTTTGGCACACGGAGGCCCCTCACAAAGTCTCGCGGCATTCCGAGTCCGGCGGACGAAGTTGGCCAGCATCACCCCTCAAGGCTATAGCCCACCCGTTTTTGTGGCCTTTTTCCGCTGGACGAACTTGGCGCCCCGGCCTTCGGGCAGTTATTTTTGGGCGCGGATTTGTCCGCGGCATAGTTTTGGCACACGGAGGCCCCTCAAAAAGTCTCGCGGCATTCCGAGTCCGGCGGACGAAGTTGACCAGCATCACCCCCCCGAGGCTATAGCCCACCCGTTTTTGTGGCCTTTTTCCGCAGGACGAACTTGGCGCCCCGGCCTTCGGGCGGTTATTTTTGGGCGCGGCTTTGCCTGCGGCCTATTTTTTGCACACGGAGGCCCCTCGCAAAGTCTCGCAGCATTCCGAGTCCGGCGGACGAAGTTGGCCAGCCCCACCCCCCAAGGCTATAACCCACCCGTTTTTGTGACCTTTTTCCGCTGGACGAACTTCGCGCCCCGGCCTTCGGGCGGTTATTTTTGGAAGCAGCTTTGCCCGCAGCCTTTTTTTAGCACACGGAGGACCCTCGCAAACTCTCGCGGCATTCCGAGTCCAGCGGACGAAGTTGGCCAGCCCCACCCCCCAAAGCTATAGCCCACCCGTTTTTGTGGCCTTTTTCCGCTGGATGAACTTGGCGCCCCGGCCTTCGTGCGGTTATTTTTGGGCGCGGCTTTGTCCGCGGCCTATTTTTTGCACACGGCGGCCCCTCGCAAAGTCTCGTGGCATTCCGAGTCCGTTGGACGAAGTTGGCCAGCCCCACCCCCCAAGGCTATAGCCCACCCGTTTTTGTTGCCTTTTTCCGCTGGACGAACTTGGCGCCACGGCCTTCGGGCTGTTATTTTTGGGCGCGGCTTTAACCGCGGCCTATTTTGGCACACGGTGGCCCCTCGCAAAGGCTCGTGGCATTCCGAGTCCGCCGGACGAAGTTGGCCAGCCCCACCCCCCAAGGCTATAGCCCACCCGTTTTTGTGGCCTTTTTCCGCTGGACGAACTTGGCGGCCCGGCCATCGGGTGGTTATTTTTGGGTGCGGCTTTTCCCGCGGCCTATTTTTGGTGCACGGAGGCCCCTCGCAAAGTCTCGCGGCATTCCGAGTCCGGCGGACGAAGTGGGCCAGCATCACCCCCCAAGGCTATAGGCCACCCGTTTTTGTGGCCTTTTTCCGCAGGAAGAACTTGGCGCCCCGGCCTTCGGGCAGTTATTTTTGGGCGCGGATTTTCCCCGCAGCCTATTTTTGGCCTACGGAGGCCCCTCGCAAAGTCTCGCGTAATTCCGAGTCCGCAGGACGAAGTGGGCCAACGCCACCCCCCAAGGCTATAGCCCACCCGTTTTTGTGGCCTTTTACCACTGGACGAACTTGGCGCCCCGGGCTTCGGGCGGTTATTTTTTGGCGCGGCTGTACCCGCGGCCTATTTTTGGCACACGGAGGCAGCTCATAAATACTCGCGCCATTCCAATTCCGGCGGACGAAGTTGGCCAGCCCCACCGCCCAAGGCTGTAGCCCACCCGTTTTTGTGGCCTTTTTCCGCTGGAGGAACTTGGCGCCCCGGCCTTCGGTCTGTTATTTTTGGTAGCGGCTTAGCCTGCGGCCTATTTATGGCACATGGAGGCCCCTCGCAACGGCTGATGGCATTCCGAGTCCGGCGGACGAAGTCGGCCAGCCCCACCCCCCAAGGCTATAGCCCACCCGTTTTTGTGGCTTTTTTTCCGCTGGACGAACTTGGCGCCCCGGCCTTCGGGCGGTTCTTTTTTGGCGCGGCAGTGCCCGCGGCCTATTTTTGGCACACGGAGGCCGCTTGCAAAGTCTCGCGGCATTCCAAGTCCGGCAGACGAAGTTGGCCAGCCCCACCCGACAAGGCTATAGCCCACCCGTTTTTGTGGCCTTTTTCCACTGCACAAACTTGGCGCCCCGGCCTTCGGGCAGTTATTTTTTGGCGCGGCTGTACCCGCAGCCTATTTTTGGCACACGGAGGCCACTCGTAAAGTCTCGCGCCATTCCGAGTCCGGCGGACGAAGTTGGCCAACCCCACCCCCCAAGGCTATAGCCCACCCGTTTTTGTGGCCTTTTACCACTGGACGAACTTGGCGCCCCGGGCTTCGGGCGGTTATTTTTGGGCGCGGCTTTCTCCGCGGCCTATTTTTGGTATACGGAGGCCCCTCGCAAAGTATCGCGGCATTCCGAGTCCAGCGGACGAAGTGGGCCAGCCCCACCCCCCAAGGCTATAGCCCACCCGTTTTTGTGGCCTTTTTCCGCTGGACGAACTTGGCGCCCCGGCCTTTGGGCAGTTACTTTTGGGCGCGGCTTTGACCGCGGCCAATTTTTGGCACACGGAGGCCACTCGCAAAGTCTCGCGGCATTCCGAGTCCGGCGGACGAAGTTGGCCAGTCCCACCCCCCAAGGCTATAGCCCACCCGTTTTTGTGGCTTTTTTCCGCTGGACGAACTTGGCGCCCTGGGCTTCGGGCGGTTATTTTTTGGCGCGGCTGTACCCGCGGCCTATTTTTGGCACACGGAGGCAGCTCGTAAATACTCGCGCCATTCCAAATCCGGCGGACGAAGTTGGCCAGCCCCACCGCCCAAGGCTGTAGCCCACCCGTTTTTGTGGCCTTTTTCCGCTGGACGAACTTGGCGCCCCGGCCTTCGGGCTGTTAGCTTTGGTAGCGGCTGTGCCCGCGGCCTATTTTTTGCACATGGAGGCCCCTCGCAACGGCTTGTGGCATTCCGAGTCCGGCGGACGAAGTCAGCCAGCCCCACCCCCCAAGGCCATAGCCCACCCGTTTTTGTGGCTTTTTTCCGCTGGGCGAACTTGGCGCCCCGGCCTTCGGGCGGTTATTTTTTGGCGCGGCTGTGCCCGCGGCCTATTTTTGGCACACCGGAAGCCGCTTGCAAAGTCTCGCGCCATTCCGAGTCCGGCGGACGAAGTTGGCCAGCCCCAGCCCCCAAGGCTATAGCCCACCCCGTTTTTGTGGCCTTTTTCCGCTGGACGAACTTGGCGCCCCGGCCTTCGGGCTGTAATTTTTGGTAGCGCCTGTGCCCACGGCCTATTTTTGGCACACGAAGGCCGCTCGCAAAGTCTCAAGCCATTCCGAGTCCGGCGGACGAATTAGGCCGGCCCCACCCCCCAAGGCTATTGCCTACCCGTTTTTGTGTACTTTTTCCGCTGGACGAACATGGCGCCCCCGCCTTCGGGCGGTTATTTTTTGGCGCGGCTGTGTCCGCGGCCTATTTTTGGCACACGGAGGCCGCTCGTAAAGTCTCGCGCCATTCCGAGTCCGGCGAACGAAGTTGGCCAGCCCCACCCCCCAAGGCTATAGCCCACCCGTTTTTGTGGCCTTTTTCCGCTGGACGAACTTGGCGCCCCGGCCTTCGGGCGGTTATTTCTGGGCGCAGCTTTGCCCGCGGCCTATTTTTGGCACACGGAGGCCCCTCGCAAAGTCTCACGGCATTCCGAGTACGGCGGACGAAGTTGGCCAGCCCCACCCCCCAAGGCGGTAGCCCACCCGTTTTTGTGGCCTTTTTCCGCTGGACGAACTTGGCGCCCCGGCCTTCGGGCGGTTATTTCTGGGCGCAGCTTTGCCTGCGGCCTATTTTTGGCACACCGAGGCCCCTCACAAAGTCTCGCGGCATTCCGAGTCCGACGGACGAAGTTGGCCAGCCCCACCCCCCAAGGCTATAGCCCACCCGTTTTTGTGGCCTTTTTCCGCTGGACGAACTTCGCGGCCCGGCGTTCGGGGGGGTATTTTTGGGCGCGACTTTGCCCGCGGCCTATTTTTGGCACATGGAGGCCCCTCTCAAAGTCTCGCGGCATTCCGAGTCTGGCGGACGAAGTCGGCCAGCCCCACCCCCCAAGGCTATAGCCCACCCGTTTTTGTGGCCTTTTTCCGCTGGACGAACTTGGCACCCCTGCCTTCGGGTATTTATTTTTGGGTGCGGCTTTTACCGCGGCCTATTTTTGGCCCATGGAGGCCCCTTGCAAAGTCTCGCGGCATTCCGATTCCGGCGGACGAAGTTGGCCAGCCCCACCCCCGAAGGCTATAGCCCACCCGTTTTTGTGGCCTTTTTCCGCTGGACGAACTTGCCGCCCCGGCCGTCGGGCGGTTATTTTTGGGCGCGGCTTTGCCCGCGGCCTATTTTTGGTACACGGAGGCACCTCGTAAAGTCTCGCGGCATTCCGAGTCCAGCGGACGAAGTTGGGCAGCCCCACCCCCCAAGGCTATAGCCCAACCGTTTTTGTGGCCTTTTTCCGCTGGACGAACTTGGCGTCCCGGCCTTCGGGTGGTTATTTTTGGGCGCGGTTTTGCCCGCGGTCTATTTTTGGCACACGGAGGCCCCTCGCAAAGTCTCCCATCATTCCGAGTCCGGCGGACGAAGTGGGCCAGCCCCACCCCCCAAGGCTATAGCCCACCCGTTTTAGTGGCCTTTTTCCGCTGGACGAACTTGGCGCCCCGGCCGTCGGGTGGTTATTTTTGGGCGCGGCTTTGCCCGCGGCCTATTTTTGGTACACGGAGGCACCTCGCAAAGTCTCGCAGCATTCCGATTCCGGTGGACGATGTCGGCCAGCCCCACCCCCCAAGGCTATAGCCCACCAGTTTTGGTGGCCTTTTTCCGCTGGACGAACTTGGCGCCCCGGCCGTCAGGCGGTTATTTTTGGACGCGGCTTTGCCCGCGGCCTATTTTTGGCACACGGAGGCTCCTCTTAAAGTCTCGCGGCATTCCAAGTCCGGCAGACGAAGTGGGCCAGCATCACCCCCCATGGCTATAGCCCACCCGTTTTTGTGGCCTTTTTCCACTAGACGAACTTTGCGCCCCGGCCTTCAGGCGGTTAATTTTGGGCGTGGCTTTGCCCGCGGCCTATTTTTGGCACACGGAGGCCCCTCGCAAAATCTCGCGGCATTCCTAGTCCGGCGGACGAAGTCGGCCAGCCCCACCCCCCAAGGCTATAGCCCACCCGTTTTTTTGGCTTTTTTCCGCTGGACGAACTTGGCGCCCCGGCCTTCGGGCGGTTATTTTTGGCGCGGCTGTGCCCGCGGCCTATTTTTGGCACACGGAGGCCACTTGCAAAGTCTCGCGGCATTCCAAGTCCGGCAGACGAAGTCGGCCAGCCCCACCCGACAAGGCTATAGCCCACCCGTTTTTGTGGCTTTTTTCCACTGCACAAACTTGGCGCCCCAGCCTTCGGGCAGTTATTTTTTGGCGCGGCTGTACCCGTAGCCTATTTTTGGCACACGGAGGCCACTCGTAAAGTCTCGCGCCATTCCGAGTCCGGCGGACGAAGTTGGCCAACCCCACCCCCCAAGGCTATAGCCTACCCGTTTTTGTGGCCTTTTTCCGCTGGACGAACTTGGCGCCCCGGCCTTCGGGCTGTTATTTTTGGTAGAGGCTGTGCCCATGGCCTATTTTTGGCGCACGGAGGCCGCTCGCAAAGTCTCAAGCCATTCCGAGTCCGGCGGACGAAGTTGGCCAGCCCCACCCCCCAAGGCGATTGCCTACCCGTTTTTGTGGCCTTTTTCCGCTGGACGAACTTGGCGCCCCGGCCTTCGGGCTGTTATTTTTGGTAGAGGCTGTGCCCATGGCCTATTTTTGGCGCACGGAGGCCGCTCGCAAAGTCTCAAGCAATTCCGAGTCCGGCGGACGAAGTTGGCCAGCCCCACCCCCCAAGGCGATTGCCTACCCGTTTTTGTGGCCTTTTTCCGCTGGACGGACTTGGCGCCCCGGCCTTCGGGCTGTTATTTTTTGTAGCGGCTGTCCCCGCGGCCTATTTTTGGCACAAGGAGGCCACTCGCAAAGTCTCGCGGCATTGCGAGTCCGGCGGACGAAGTTGGCCAGCCCCACCCCCCAAGGCTATAGCCCACCCGTTTTTGTGGCTTTTTTCCGCTGGACGAACTTGGCGCCCCGGGCTTCGGGCGGTTATTTTTTGGCGCGGCTGTACCCACGGCCTATTTTTGGCACACGGAGGCAGCTCGTAAATACTCGCGCCATTCCAATTCCGGCGGACGAAGTTGGCCAGCCCCACCGCCCATGGATGTAGCCCACCCGTTTTTGTGGCCTTTTTCCGCTGGACGAACTTGGCGCCCCGGCCTTCGGGCTGTTATCTTTGGTAGCGGCTGTACCCGCGGCCTATTTTTTGCACATGGAGGCCCCTCGCAATGGCTTGTGGCATTCCGAGTCCGGCGGACGAAGTCAGCCAGCCCCACCCCCCAAGGCTATAGCCCACCCGTTTTTGTGGCTTTTTTCCGCTGGGCGAACTTGGCGCCCCGGCCTTCGGGCGGTTATTTTTTGGCGCGGCTGTGCCCGCGGCCTATTTTTGGCACACGGAAGCCGCTTGCAAAGTCTCGCGCCATTCCGAGTCCGGCGGACGAAGTTGGCCAGCCCCACCCTCCAAGGCTATAGCCCACCCGTTTTTGTGGCCTTTTTCCGCTGGACGAACTTGGCGCCCCGGCCTTCGGGCGGTTATTTTTTGGCGCGGCTGTGCCCGCGGCCTATTTTTGGCACACGGAGGCTGCTCGTAAAGTCTCGCGCCATTCCGAGTCCGGCGAACGAAGTTGGCCAGCCCCACCCCCCAAGGCTATAGCCCACCCGTTTTTGTGGCCTTTTTCCGCTGGACGAACTTGGCGCCCCGGCCTTCGGGCTGTTATTTTTGGTAGCGGCTGTGCCTGCGGCCTATTTTTGGCACACGGAGGCCCCTCGCAACGGCTCATGGCATTCCGAGTCCGGCGGACGAAGTCGGCCAGCCCCACCCCCCAAGGCTATAGCCCACCCGTTTTTGTGGCTTTTTTCCGCTGGACGAACTTGGCGCCCCGGCCTTCGGGCGGTTATTTTTTGGCGCGGCTGTGGCAGCGGCCTATTTTTGGCACACGGAGGCCGCTTGCAAAGTCTCGCGGCATTCCAAGTCTGGCAGACGAAGTTGGCCAGCCCCACCCGACAAGGCTATAGCCCACCCGTTTTTGTGGCCTTTTTGCACTGCACAAACTTGGCGCCCCGGCCTTCGGGCAGTTATTTTTTGGCGCGGCTGTTCCCGCAGCCTATTTTTGGCACACGGAGGCCGCTCGTAAAGTCTCACGCCATTCCGAGTCCGGCGGACGAAGTTGGCCAGCCCCACCCCCCAAGGCTATAGCCCACCCGTTTTTGTGGCCTTTTTCCGCTGGACGAACTTGGCGCCCCGTCCTTCGGGCTGTTATTTTTGGCGCGGCTGTACCCGCAGCCTATTTTTGGCACACGGAGGCCGCTCCTAAAGTCTCGCGCAATTCCGAGTCCGGCAGACGAAGTTGGCCAGCCCCACCCACCAAGGCTATATAACCCACTCGTTTTTGTCGCCTTTTTCCGCTGGACGAACTTGTTGCCCCGTCCATCGGGCGGTTATTTTTGGGCGCGAGTTTTCCCGCAGCCTATTTTTGGGCACACAGAGGCCCCTTGCAATGTCTCACGTCATTCCGAGTCCGGCGGACGAAGTAGGCCACCCCCCACCCCCGAAGGCTATAGCCCACCCGTTTTTGTGGCCTTTTTCCGCTGGACGAAGTTGGCGCCCCAGCCTTCAGGCGGTTATTTTTGGGCGTGGCTGTGCCCACGGCCTATTTTTGGCACATGGAGGCCGCTCGCAAGGTCTCGCGCCATTCCGAGTCCGGCGGACGAAGTTGGCCAGCCCCACCCCCCAAGGCTATAGCCCACCCGTTTTTGTGGCCTTTTTCCGCTGGACGAACTTGGCGCCCCCGCCTTCGGGGGGTTATTTTTGGGCGCGGGTTTGCCCACGGCCTATTTTTGGCACACGGAGGCCGCTCGTAAAGTATCGCGCGATTCCGAGTCCGGCGGACGAAGTTGGCCAGCCCCACCCCCCAAGGCCATAGCCCACCCGTTTTTGTGGCTTTTTTCCGCTGGGCGAACTTGGCGCCCCGGCCTTCGGGCGGTTATTTTTTGGCGCGGCTGTGCCCGCAGCCTATTTTTGGCACACGGAAGCCGCTTGCAAAGTCTCGCGCCATTCCGAGTCCGGCGGACGAAGTTGGCCAGCCCCACCCCCCAAGGCTATAGCCCACCCGTTTTTGTGGCCTTTTTCCGCTGGACGAACTTGGCGCCCCGGCCTTCGGGCTGTAATTTTTGGTAGCGCCTGTGCCCACGGCCTATTTTTGGCACACGAAGGCCGCTCGCAAAGTCTCAAGCCATTCCGAGTCCGGCGGACGAATTAGGCCGGCCCCACCCCCCAAGGCTATTGCCTACCCGTTTTTGTGTACTTTTTCCGCTGGACGAACATGGCGCCCCCGCCTTCGGGCGGTTATTTTTTTGGCGCGGCTGTGTCCGCGGCCTATTTTTGGCACACGGAGGCCGCTCGTAAAGTCTCGCGCCATTCCGAGTCCGGCGAACGAAGTTGGCCAGCCCCACCCCCCCAAGGCTATAGCCCACCCGTTTTTGTGGCCTTTTTCCGCTGGACGAACTTGGCGCCCCGGCCTTCGGGCGGTTATTTCTGGGCGCAGCTTTGCCCGCGGCCTATTTTTGGCACACCGGAGGCCCCTCGCAAAGTCTCACGGCATTCCGAGTACGGCGGACGAAGTTGGCCAGCCCCACCCCCCAAGGCGGTAGCCCACCCGTTTTTGTGGCCTTTTTCCGCTGGACGAACTTGGCGCCCCGGCCTTCGGGCGGTTATTTCTGGGCGCAGCTTTGCCTGCGGCCTATTTTTGGCACACAGAGGCCGCTCGCAAAGTCTCGCGGCATTCCGAGTCCGACGGACGAAGTTGGCCAGCCCCACCCCCCAAGGCTATAGCCCACCCGTTTTTGTGGCCTTTTTCCGCTGGACGAACTTCGCGGCCCGGCGTTCGGGGGGGTATTTTTGGGCGCGACTTTGCCCGCGGCCTATTTTTGGCACATGGAGGCCCCTCTCAAAGTCTCGCGGCATTCCGAGTCTGGCGGACGAAGTCGGCCAGCCCCACCCCCCAAGGCTATAGCCCACCCGTTTTTGTGGCCTTTTTCCGCTGGACGAACTTGGCACCCCAGCCTTCGGGTATTTATTTTTGGGTGCGGCTTTTACCGCGGCCTATTTTTGGCCCATGGAGGCCCCTTGCAAAGTCTCGCGGCATTCCGATTCCGGCGGACGAAGTTGGCCAGCCCCACCCCCGAAGGCTATAGCCCACCCGTTTTTGTGGCCTTTTTCCGCTGGACGAACTTGCCGCCCCGGCCGTCGGGCGGTTATTTTTGGGTGCGGCTTTGCCCGCGGCCTATTTTTGGTACACGGAGGCACCTCATAAAGTCTCGCGGCATTCCGAGTCCAGCGGACGAAGTTGGGCAGCCCCACCCCCCAAGGCTATAGCCCAACCGTTTTTGTGGCCTTTTTCCGCTGGACGAACTTGGCGTCCCGGCCTTCGGGTGGTTATTTTTGGGCGCGGTTTTGCCCGCGGTCTATTTTTGGCACACGGAGGCCCCTCGCAAAGTCTCCCATCATTCCGAGTCCGGCGGACGAAGTTGGCCAGCCCCACCCCCCAAGGCTATAGCCCACCCGTTTTAGTGGCCTTTTTCCGCTGGACGAACTTGGCGCCCCGGCCGTCGGGTGGTTATTTTTGGGCGCGGCTTTGCCCGCGGCCTATTTTTGGTACACGGAGGCACCTCGCAAAGTCTCGCAGCATTCCGATTCCGGTGGACGATGTCGGCCAGCCCCACCCCCCAAGGCTATAGCCCACCAGTTTTGGTGGCCTTTTTCCGCTGGACGAACTTGGCGCCCCGGCCGTCAGGCGGTTATTTTTGGACGCGGCTTTGCCCGCGGCCTATTTTTGGCACACGGAGGCTCCTCTTAAAGTCTCGCGGCATTCCAAGTCCGGCAGACGAAGTGGGCCAGCATCACCCCCCATGGCTATAGCCCACCCATTTTTGTGGCCTTTTTCCACTAGACGAACTTTGCGCCCCGGCCTTCAGGCGGTTAATTTTGGGCGTGGCTTTGCCCGCGGCCTATTTTTGGCACACGGAGGCCCCTCGCAAAATCTCGCGGCATTCCTAGTCCGGCGGACGAAGTCGGCCAGCCCCACCCCCCAAGGCTATAGCCCACCCGTTTTTTTGGCTTTTTTCCGCTGGACGAACTTGGCGCCCCGGCCTTCGGGCGGTTATTTTTGGCGCGGCTGTGCCCGCGGCCTATTTTTGGCACACGGAGGCCACTTGCAAAGTCTCGCGGCATTCCAAGTCCGGCAGACGAAGTCGGCCAGCCCCACCCGACAAGGCTATAGCCCACCCGTTTTTGTGGCTTTTTTCCACTGCACAAACTTGGCGCCCCAGCCTTCGGGCAGTTATTTTTTGGCGCGGCTGTACCCGTAGCCTATTTTTGGCACACGGAGGCCACTCGTAAAGTCTCGCGCCATTCCGAGTCCGGCGGACGAAGTTGGCCAACCCCACCCCCCAAGGCTATAGCCTACCCGTTTTTGTGGCCTTTTTCCGCTGGACGAACTTGGCGCCCCGGCCTTCGGGCTGTTATTTTTGGTAGAGGCTGTGCCCATGGCCTATTTTTGGCGCACGGAGGCCGCTCGCAAAGTCTCAAGCCATTCCGAGTCCGGCGGACGAAGTTGGCCAGCCCCACCCCCCAAGGCGATTGCCTACCCGTTTTTGTGGCCTTTTTCCGCTGGACGAACTTGGCGCCCCGGCCTTCGGGCTGTTATTTTTTGTAGCGGCTGTCCCCGCGGCCTATTTTTGGCACAAGGAGGCCACTCGCAAAGTCTCGCGGCATTGCGAGTCCGGCGGACGAAGTTGGCCAGCCCCACCCCCCAAGGCTATAGCCCACCCG
The DNA here is from genome assembly GCA_033242345.1 of Citrus unshiu. Classification (NCBI taxonomy): domain Eukaryota; kingdom Viridiplantae; phylum Streptophyta; class Magnoliopsida; order Sapindales; family Rutaceae; genus Citrus; species Citrus unshiu. The sequence continues at coordinate 23,795 of BTHF01000063.1, forward strand.
TTTTTGTGGCTTTTTTCCGCTGGACGAACTTGGCGCCCCGGGCTTCGGGCGGTTATTTTTTGGCGCGGCTGTACCCACGGCCTATTTTTGGCACACGGAGGCAGCTCGTAAATACTCGCGCCATTCCAATTCCGGCGGACGAAGTTGGCCAGCCCCACCGCCCATGGATGTAGCCCACCCGTTTTTGTGGCCTTTTTCCGCTGGACGAACTTGGCGCCCCGGCCTTCGGGCTGTTATCTTTGGTAGCGGCTGTGCCCGCGGCCTATTTTTTGCACATGGAGGCCCCTCGCAACGGCTTGTGGCATTCCGAGTCCGGCGGACGAAGTCAGCCAGCCCCACCCCCCAAGGCTATAGCCCACCCGTTTTTGTGGCTTTTTTCCGCTGGGCGAACTTGGCGCCCCGGCCTTCGGGCGGTTATTTTTTGGCGCGGCTGTGCCCGCGGCCTTTTTTTGGCACACGGAAGCCGCTTGCAAAGTCTCGCGCCATTCCGAGTCCGGCGGACGAAGTTGGCCAGCCCCACCCTCCAAGGCTATAGCCCACCCGTTTTTGTGGCCTTTTTCCGCTGGACGAACTTGGCGCCCCGGCCTTCGGGCGGTTATTTTTTGGCGCGGCTGTGCCCGCGGCCTATTTTTGGCACACGGAGGCTGCTCGTAAAGTCTCGCGCCATTCCGAGTCCGGCGAACGAAGTTGGCCAGCCCCACCCCCCAAGGCTATAGCCCACCCGTTTTTGTGGCCTTTTTCCGCTGGACGAACTTGGCGCCCCGGCCTTCGGGCTGTTATTTTTGGTAGCGGCTGTGCCTGCGGCCTATTTTTGGCACACGGAGGCCCCTCGCAACGGCTCATGGCATTCCGAGTCCGGCGGACGAAGTCGGCCAGCCCCACCCCCCAAGGCTATAGCCCACCCGTTTTTGTGGCTTTTTTCCGCTGGACGAACTTGCCGCCCCGGCCTTCGGGCGGTTATTTTTTGGCGCGGCTGTGGCAGCGGCCTATTTTTGGCACACGGAGGCCGCTTGCAAAGTCTCGCGGCATTCCAAGTCTGGCAGACGAAGTTGGCCAGCCCCACCCGACAAGGCTATAGCCCACCCGTTTTTGTGGCCTTTTTCCACTGCACAAACTTGGCGCCCCGGCCTTCGGGCAGTTATTTTTTGGCGCGGCTGTACCCGCAGCCTATTTTTGGCACACGGAGGCCGCTCGTAAAGTCTCACGCCATTCCGAGTCCGGCGGACGAAGTTGGCCAGCCCCACCCCCCAAGGCTATAGCCCACCCGTTTTTGTGGCCTTTTTCCGCTGGACGAACTTGGCGCCCCGTCCTTCGGGCTGTTATTTTTGGCGCGGCTGTACCCGCAGCCTATTTTTGGCACACGGAGGCCGCTCCTAAAGTCTCGCGCAATTCCGAGTCCGGCAGACGAAGTTGGCCAGCCCCACCCACCAAGGCTATATAACCCACTCGTTTTTGTCGCCTTTTTCCGCTGGACGAACTTGTTGCCCCGTCCATCGGGCGGTTATTTTTGGGCGCGAGTTTTCCCGCAGCCTATTTTTGGGCACACAGAGGCCCCTTGCAATGTCTCACGTCATTCCGAGTCCGGCGGACGAAGTAGGCCACCCCCACCCCCGAAGGCTATAGCCCACCCGTTTTTGTGGCCTTTTTCCGCTGGACGAAGTTGGCGCCCCAGCCTTCAGGCGGTTATTTTTGGGCGTGGCTGTGCCCACGGCCTATTTTTGGCACATGGAGGCCGCTCGCAAGGTCTCGCGCCATTCCGAGTCCGGCGGACGAAGTTGGCCAGCCCCACCCCCCAAGGCTATAGCCCACCCGTTTTTGTGGCCTTTTTCCGCTGGACGAACTTGGCGCCCCCGCCTTCGGGGGGTTATTTTTGGGCGCGGGTTTGCCCACGGCCTATTTTTGGCACACGGAGGCCGCTCGTAAAGTATCGCGCGATTCCGAGTCCGGCGGACGAAGTTGGCCAGCCCTACCCCACAAGGTTATAGCCCACCCGTTTTTGTGGCCTTTTTCTGCTGGACGAACTTGGCTCCCCGGCCGTCGAGCAGTTATTTTTGGGCGCAGCTGTGCCCGCGGCCTATTTTTAGCACACGGAGGCTGCTCGCAAAGTCTCGCGCCATTCCGAGTCCGGCGGACGAAGTTTGCCAGCCCCACCCCCCAAGGCTATAGCCCACCCGTTTTTGTGGCCTTTTTCCAATGGACGAACTTGGCACCCCGGCCTTCGGGCTGTTATTTTTGGGCGTGGCTGTGCCCACGGCCTATTTTTGGCACATGGAGGCCGCTCGCAAGGTCTCGCGCCATTACGAGTCCGGCGGACGAAGTTGGCCAGCCCCACCCCCCAAGGCTATAGCCCACCCGTTTTTGTGGGCTTTTTCCGCAGGACGAACTTGGCGCCCCGGCCTTCGGGCGGTTATTTTTGGGCGCGACTTTGTCCGCGCCCTATTTTTGGCACACGGAAGCCGCTCGCAAAGTGTCACGCCATTCCGAGTCCGGCGGACGAAGTTGGCCAGCCCCACCCCCCAAGGCTATAGCCCACCCGTTTTTGTGGCCTTTTTCCGCTGGACAAACTTGGATCCCCGGCCTTCGGGCGGTTATTTTTTGGTCGCGGCTGTGCCCGTGGCCTATTTTTGGCACACGGACGGCCGTCGCCAAGCCTCGCGCCATTCCAAGTCCGGCGGACGAAGTCAGCCAGCCCCACCCCCAAAGGCTATAGCCCACCCGTTTTTGTGGCCTTTTTCCAGTGGACGAACTTGGCGCCCCGGCCTTCGGGTGGTTATTTTTGGACGCGGCTGTGCCCGCGGCCTATTTTTGGCACACGGAGGCCGCTCGCAAAGTCTTGCGCCATTCCGAGTCCAGCGGACGAAGTTGCCCAGCCCCACCCCCCAAGGCTATAGCCCACCCGTTTTTGTAGCCTTATTCCGCAGGACGAAGTTGGCGCCCCGGACTTCGTGCGGTTATTTTTGGCCGCGGCTGTGTCCGCGGCCTATTTTTGGCACACGGAGGCTGCTCACAAAGTCTCAAGCCATTCCAAGTCCGGCGGACAAAGTTGGCCAGCCTCACCCCCCAAGGCTATTGCCTACCCGTTTTTGTGCCCTTTTTCCGCTGGACGAACATGGCGCCCCGACCTTCGGGCGGTTATTTTTGGGCGTGGCTGTGCCCGCGGCTTATTTTTGGCACATGGAGGCCGCTCGCAAAGTCTCGCGCCATTCCTAGTCCGGCGGACGAAGTTGGCCAGCCCCACCCCCCAAGGCTATAGCCCACCCGTTTTTGTGGCCTTTTTCCACTGGACGAACTTGGCGGCCCGGCCTTCGGGCTGTTATTTTTGGTAGCGGCTGTGCCCGCGGCCTATTTTTTGCACACGGAGGCCACTCGTAAAGTCTCGCGGCATTCCGAGTCTGGCGGACGAAGTGGGCCAGCCCCACCCACCAAGACTATAGCCGACCCGTTTTTGTGGCTTTTTTCCGCCCGACGAACATGGTGCCCCGGCCTTCGGGCGGTTATTTTTGGGCGCGGCTGTGCCCGCGGCTTAGTTTTGGCACATGGTGGCCGCTCGCAAAGTCTCGCGCCATTCCTAGTCCGGCAGACGAAGTTCGCCGGCCCCACCCCCCAAGGCTATACCCCACCCGTTTTTGTGGCCTTTTTCCGCTGGACAACCTTGGCGCCCCGGCCTTCGCGCGGTTATGTTTGGGTGCGGCTGTGCCAGCAGCATAATTTTTGCACACGGAGGCCACTCGCAATGTCTCGCGCCATTCCGAGTCCGGCGGACGAAGATGGCCAGCCCCACCCCCAAAGGCTACAGCCCACCCGTTTTTGTGGCCTTTTTCCGCTGGACGAACATGGCGCCCCGGCCTTCGGGTGGTTATTTTTGGGCGCGCCTTTGCCCGCTGTCTATTTTAGCCACATGGAGGCCCCTCGCACAGTCTCGCGGCATTCCGAGTTTGGCGGACGAATTTGGCCAGCCCCACCGCTCAAGGCTATAGCCCACCCGTTTTTGTGGCCTTTTTCCGCAAGATTAATTGGCGCCCTGGCCTTCGGGCGGTTATTTTTGGGCGCAGCATTGCCAGCGGCCTATTTTTGGCACACGGAGGCCCCTCGCAAAGTCTCGCGGCATTCCGAGTCTGGCGGACGAAGTAGGCCAGCCCCACCCCCCAAGGCTATAGCCCACCTGTTTTTGTGGCCTTTTTCCGCTGGACGAACTTGGCGCCCCGGCCTTCGGGTGGTTATTTTTGGGCGCAGCTTTGCACGCGGCTTATTTTTGGCACACGGACGCCACTCGCAATGTCTCGCGGCATTCCGAGTCCGGCGGACGAAGTGGGCCAGCCCCACCCCCCAAGGCTATAGCCCACCCGTTTTTGTGGCCTTTTCCCGCTGGACGAACATGGCGACCCAGCCTTCGGGCAGTTATTTTTCGGCGCGGCTTTGTCCGCGGCCTATTTTTGGCACACGGAAGCCCCTCGCAAAGTCTTGCGGCATTCCGAGTCCAGCGGACGAAGTTGGGCAGCCCCACCCCACAAGGCTATAGCCCACCCGTTTTTGTGGTCTTTTTCCGCTGGACGAACTTCGCGCCCCGGCCTTCGGGGGGGTATTTTTGGGCGTGGTTTTGCCCGCGGCCTATTTTTGGCACACGGAGGCCCCTCTCAAATTCTCACGGCATTCCGAGTCTGGCGGACGAAGTCGGCCAGCCCCACCCCCCAAGGCTATAGCCCACCCGTTTTTGTGGCCTTTTCCCGATGGACGAACTTGGCGCCCCGGCCTTCGGGCGGTTAATTTTGGGCGCAGCTTTGCCCGCGGCCTACTTTTGGCACACGGAGGCCCCTCGCCAAGTCTCGCGGCATTCCGAGTCCGGCGGACGAAGTTGGCCAGCATCACCCCCCAAGGCTATAGCCCACCCGTTTTTGTGGCCTTTTTCCGCTGGACGAACTTGGCGCCCCGGCCTTCGGGCGGTAATTTTTGGGCGCGGCCTTGCCCGAGGCCTATTTTTGGCACATGGAGGCCCCTCGCAAAGTCTCGCGGCATTCCGAGTCCGGCGGACGAAGTTGGCCAGCCCCACCCCACAAGGCTATAGCCCACCCGTTTTTGTGGCCTTTTTCCGCTGGACGAACTTGGCGCCCCGGCCGTCGGGCGGTTATTTTTGGGCGCAGCTTTGCCTGCGGCCAATTTTTGGCGCACGGAGGCCCCTCGCAAAGTCTCGCGGCATTCTGAGTCCGGCGGACGAAGTTGGCCAGCATAACCCCCCAAGGCTATATCCCACCCGTTTTTGTGGCCTTTTTCCGCAAGACGAACTTGGCGCCCCGGCCTTCGGGCGGTTAATTTTTGGCGCGGCTTTTTCCGCGGCCTATATTTGGCACACGGAGGCCCCTTGTGAAGTCTCACGGCATTCCGAGTCCGGCGGACGAAGTTGGCCAGCCCCACCCCCCAAGGGTATAGCCCACCCGTTTTTGTGGCATTTTTCCGCTGGACGAATTTGGCGCCCCGGCTGTCGGGCGGTTATTTTTGGGCGTGGCATTGCCCGCGGCCTATTTTTGGCTCATGGAGGCCCCTCGTAAAGTCTCGCGGCATTCCGAGTCCGACGGACGAAGTTGGCCAGCCCCACCCCCCAAGGCTATAGCCCACCCGTTTTTGTGGCCTTTTTCCGCTGGACGATCTTGGCGCCCCGGCCTTCGGGCGGTTATTTTTGGGCTCGGCTTTGCCCGCGGCCTATTTTTGGCACACGGAGGCCCCTCGCAAAGTCTCATGGCATTCCGAGTCCGGCGGACGAAGTCGGCCAGCATCACCCCCCAAGGCTATAGCCCATCCCTTTTTGTGGCGTTTTTCCGCTGGACGAACTTGGCGCCCCGGCTGTCGGGCGGTTATTTTTATGCGCGGCTTTGCCCGTGGCCTATTTTTGGCACACGGAGGCCCCTCGCAAAGTCTCGCGGCATTCCGAGTCCGGCGGACGAACTCGGCCAGCCCCACCCCCCAAGACTATAGCCCACCCATTTTTGTGGCCTTTTTCCGCTGGACAAACTTGGCGCCCCGGCCGTCGGTCGGTTATTTTTGAACGCGGCTTTGGCCGCGGCCTATTTTTGGCACACGGAGGCCCCTCTTAAAGTCTCACGGCATTCCGAGTCCGGCGGACGAAGTTGGCCATCATCACCCCCCAAGGCTATAGCCCACCCGTTTTGGTGGCCTTTTTCCACTGGACGAACTTAGCGCCCCGGCCTTCAGGCGGTTAATTTTGGCGCGGCTTTGCCCGCGGCCTATTTTTGGCACAAGGCGGCCCCTCACAAACTCTCGCGGCATTCTTGGTCCGGCGGACGAAGTGAGCCAGCCCCACCCCCCAAGACTATAGCCCACCCGTTTTTGTGGCCTTTTTCCGCTGAACGAACTTGGCGCCCCGGCCGTCGGGCGGTTATTTTTGAGCGCGGCTTTGCCCGCGGCCTATTTTTGGCACACGGAGGCCCCTCGCAAAGTCTCGCGGCATTCCGAGTCCGGCGGACTAAGTTGGCCAGCATCACCCCCCAAGGCTATAGCCCACCCGTTTTGGTGGCCTTTTTCCGCTGGACGAACTTGGCGCCCCGGCCTTCGGGCGGTTAATTTTGGGCGCGGCTTTGCCCGCGGCCTACTATTGGCACACGGAGGCCCCTTGCAAAGTCTCGCGGCATTCCGAGTCCGGCGGACGAAGTGGGCCAGCATCACCCCCCAAGGCTATAGCCCACCCGTTTTTGTGGCCTTTTTCCACTGGACGAACTTAGCGCCCCGGCCTTCAGGCGGTTAATTTTGGGCGCGGCTTTTCCCGCGGCCTATTTTTGGTACACGGAGGCCCCTCGCAAAGTCTCGCGGCATTCTTAGTCCGGCGGAAGAAGTGAGCCAGCCCCACCCCCCAAGGCTATAGCCCACCCGTTTTTGTGGCCTTGTTCCGCTGGACGAACTTGGCGCCCCGGCCTTCGGTGGGTTATTTTTGGGCGCAGCTTTGCCCGCGGCCTATTTTTGGCACACGGAGGCCCCTCGCAAAGTCTCGCGGCATTCCGAGTCCGGCGGACGAAGTTGGCCAGCCCCACGCCACAAGGCTATAGCCCACCCGTTTTTGTGGCCTTATTCCGCTGGACGAACTTGGCGACCCGGCCTTCGGTGGGTTCTTTTTGGGCGCGGCTTTGCCCGTGGCCTATTTTTGCCACATGGAGGCCCCTCGCAAAGTCTCGCGCCATTCCGAATCCGGCGGACGAAGTTGGCCAGCCCCACCCCCCAAGGCTATAGCCCACCCGTTTTTGTGGCCTTTTTCCGCTGGACGAACTTGGCGCCCCGGCCGTCGTGAGGTTATTTTTGGGCGCGGCTTTGCCCGCGGCCTATTTTTCGCACACGGAGGCCCCTCGCAAAGGCTCGCGGCATTCCGAGTCCGGCGGACTAAGTTGCCCAGCATCACCCCCCAAGGCTATAGCCCACCCGTTTTTGTAGCCTTTTTCCGCTGGACGAACTTGGCGCCCCGGCCTTCGGGCGGTGAATTTTGGGCGCGGCCGTGCCCGCGGCCTATTTTTGGCACACGGAGACCGCTCGTAAAGTCTCGCCATTCCGAGTCCGGCGGACGATGTCGGCCAGCCCCACCCCCCAAGGCTATAGCCCACCAGTTTTGGTGGCCTTTTTCCGCTGGACGAACTTGGCGCCCCGGCCTTCTGGCGGTTATTTTTTGGCGCGGCTTTGCTTGCAGCCTATTTTTGGCACACGGAGGCCCCTCGCAAAATCTTGCGGCATTCCGAGCCCGGCGGACGAAGTGGGCCAGCCCCACCCCCCAAGGCTATAGCCCACCCGTTTTTGTGGCCTTTTTTCGCTGGACGAACTTGGCGCCCCGGCCTTCGGGTGGTTAATTTTGGGCGCGGCTTTGCCCGCGCCCTATTTTTGGCACACGGAGGCCCCTCGCAAAATCTCACGGCATTCCTAGTCCGGCGGACAAAGTGGGCCAGCATAACCCCCCAAGGCTATATCCCACCCGTTTTTGTGGCCTTTTTCCGCTGGACGAACTCGGCGCCCCGGCCTTCGGGTGGTTAATTTTGGGCGCGGCTTTGCGCGTAGCCTACTTTTGGCACACGGAGGCCCCTCGCATAGTCTCGCGGCATTCCGAGTCCGGCGGAAGAAGTTGGCCAGCATCGCCCCCCAATGCTATAGCCCACCCGTTTTTGTGGCCTGTTTCCGCTGGACGAACTTGGCGCCCCAGCCGTCGGGCGGTTATTTTTGGGTGCGGCCTTGCCCACGGCCTATTTTTGGCACTCGGAGGCCCCTCGCAAAGTCTCGCGGCATTCCGAGTCCGGCGGACGAAGTTGGCCAGCATCACCCCCCAAGGCTAAATCGCACTCGTTTTTGTGGCCTTTTTCGGCAAGACGAACTTCGCGCCCCGGCCTTCGGGCGGTTAATTTTGGACGCGGCTTTGTCCACGGCCTATTTTTGGCACACGGAGGCCCCTCGCAAAATCTCACGGCATTCCGAGGCCGGCGGACGAAGTTGGCCAGCCCCAACCCCCAAGGCTATAGCCCACCCGTTTTTGTGGCTTTTTTCCGCTGGACGAACTTGGCGCCCCAGCCTTCGGCCGGTTATTTTTGGGCGCGGCTTTGCCCGAGGCCTTTTTTTGGTACACGGAGGACCCTCGCAAAGTCTCGCGGCATTCGGAGTCCGGCGGACGAAGTTGGCCAGCCCCACCCCACAAGGCTATAGCCCACCCGTTTTTGTGGCCCTTTTCCGCTGGACGAACTTCGCGCCCCGGCCTTCGGGGGGGTATTTTTGGGCGCGGCTTTGCCCGTGGCCTATTTTTGGCACACGGAGGCCCCTCTCAAAGTCTCGCGGCATTCCGAGTCTGGCGGACGAAGTGGGCCAGCCCCATCCCCCAAGGCTATAGCCCACCCGTTTTTGTGGCCTTTTTCCGCTGGACGAACTTGGCGCCCCGGCTGTCAGGCGGTTATTTTTGGGCGTAGCTTTGCCAGCGGCCTATTTTTGGCACATGGAGGCCCCTCGCAAAGTCTCGCGGCATTCCGAGTCCGGCGGACGAAGTTGGCCAGCCCCACCCCACAAGGCTATAGCCCACCCGTTTTTGTGGCCTTTTTCCGCTGGACGAACTTCGCGCCCCGGCCTTCGGGGGGGTATTTTTGGGCGCGGCTTTGCCCGAGGCCTATTTTTGGCACACGGAGGCCCTTTTCAAAGTCTCGCGCCATTCCGAGTCGGGCGGACGAAGTGGGCCAGCCCCATCCCCAAGGCTATAGCCCACCCGTTTTTGTGGCCTTTTTCCGCAGGACGAACTTGGCGCCCCGGCCGTCGGGCAGTTATTTTTGGGCGCAGCTTTGCCCGCGCCCTATTTTTGGCACACGGAGGCCCCTCGCAAAGTCTCGCGGCAGTCCGAGTCCGGCGGACGAAGTTGGCCAGCCCCACCCCACAAGGCTATAGCCCACCCGTTTTTGTGGCCTTTTTCCGCTGGACGAACTTCGTGCCCCGGCCATCGGGGGGATATTTTTGGGCGCGGCTTTGCCCGCGGCCTATTTTTGGCACACGGACACCCCTCTCAAAGTCTCGCGGCATTCTGAGTCTGGCGGACGAAGTGGGCCAGCCCCACCCCCTAAGACTATAGCCCACCCGTTTTTGTGGCCTTTTCCCGCTGGACGAACTTGGCGCCCCGGCCTTCGGGCAGTTATTTTTGGACGCGGCTTTGTCCGCGGCCTATTTTTGGCACACGGAAGCCCCTCGCAAAGTCTTGCGGCATTCCGAGTCCAGCGGACGAAGTTTGGCAGCCCCACCCCACAAGGCTATAGCCCACCCATTTTTGTGGCCTTTTTCCGCTGGACGAACTTGGCGCTCCGGCCGTCTGGCGGTTATTTTTGGGCACAGATTTGCCCGCGGCCAATTTTTGGTACACGGAGGCCCCTCGTAAAGTCTCGCGGCATTCCGAGTCCGGCGGACGAAGTTGGCCAGCCCCATCCCCCAAGGCTATAGCCCACCCGTTTTTGTGACCTTTTTCCGCTGGACGAACTTGGCGCCCCGCCTTCAGGCGGTTATTTTTTGGCGCGGCTTTGCCCGCGGCCTATTTTTGGCACACGGAGGCCCCTCGCAAAGTCTCGCGGCATTCCGAGTCCGGCGGACGAAGTCGGCCAGCCCCACCCCACAAGGCTATAGCCCACCCGTTTTTGTGGGCTTTTTCCGCTGGACGAACTTGGAGCCCCGGCCGTCGGGCGGTTATTTTTGGGCGCAGCTTTGCCCGCGGCCTATTTTTGGCGCACGGAGGCCCCTCGCAAAGTCTCGCGGCATTCCGAGTCCGGCGGACTAAGTTGGCCAGCATCACCCCCCAAGGCTATAGCCCACCCGTTTTTGTGGCCTTTTTCCGCTGGACGAACTTGGCGCCCCGGCCTTCGGGCGGTTATTTTTGGGCGCGGCTTTGCCTGCGGCCTATTTTTGGTGCACGGAGGCCCCTCGCAAAGTCTCGCGGCATTCCGAGTCCGGCGGACGAAGTTGGCCAGCCCCACCCCACATGGCTATAGCCCACCCGTTTTTGTGGCCTTTTTCCGCTGGACGAACTTCGCGCCCCGGCCTTCGGGGGGGTATTTTTGGGCGCAACTTTGCCCGCGGCCTATTTTTGGTGCACGGAGGCCCCTCTCAAAGTCTCGCAGCATTCCGAGTCTGGCGGACGAAGTCGGCCAGCCCCACCCCCCAAGGCTATAGCCCACCCGTTTTTGTGGCCTTTTCCCGCTGGTCGAACTTGGCGCCCCGGCCTTCGGGCAGTTATTTTTGGGTGCGGCTTTGTCCGCGGCCTATTTTTGGCACACGGAAGCCCCTCGCAAAGTCTCGCAGCATTCCGAGTCCAGCGGACGAAGTTGGGCAGCCCCACCCCCCAAGGCTATAGCCCAACCGTTTTTGTGGCCTTTTTCCGCTGGACGAACTTGGCGCCCCAGCCTTCGGGTGTTTATTTTTGGGTGCGGTTTTTAACGCGGCCTATTTTTGGCCCACGGAGGCCCCTCGCAAAGTCTCGCGCCATTCCGATTCCGGCGGACGAAGTTGGCCAGCCCCACCCCCCAAGGCTATAGCCCACCTGTTTTTGTGGCCTTTTTCCGCTGGACGAACTTGGCGCCCCGGCCTTCGGTTTGTTAATTTTGGGCGCCGCTTCGCCCACGGCCTACTTTTGGCACACGGAGGCCCCTCGCAAAGTCTCGCGGCATTCCGAGTCCGGCGGACGAAGTGGGCCAGCCCCATCCCCCAAGGCAATAGCCCACCCGTTTTTGTGGCCTTTTTCCGCGGGACGAACTTGGCGCCCCGGCCGTCGGGCGGTTATTTTTGGGTGCGGCTTTGCCCGCGGCCTATTTTTGGCACACGGAGGCCCCTTGCGAAGTCTCGCGGCATTCCGAGTCCGGCTGACGAAGTCGGCCAGCCCCACCCCCCAAGCTATTGCCCACCCGTTTTTGTGGCATTTTTCCGCTGGACGAACTTGGCGCCCCGGCCGTCGGGCGGTTATTTTTGGGTGTGGCATTGCCCGCGGCCTATTTTTGGCCCACGGAGGCCCCTCGCAAAGTCTCGCGGCATTCCGAGTCCGACGGACGAAGTTGGCCAGCCCCACCCCCCAAGGCTATTGCCCACCCGTTTTTGTGGCATTTTTCCGCTGGACGAACTTGGCGCCCCGGCCGTCGGGCGGTTATTTTTGGGTGTGGCATTGCCCGCGGCATATTTTTGGCCCACGGAGGCCCCTCGCAAAGTCTCGCGGCATTCCGAGTCCGACGGACGAAGTTGGCCAGCCCCACCCCCCCAAGGCTATAGCCCACCCGTTTTTGTGGCCTTTTTCTGCTGGACGAACTTCGCGGCTCGTCCTTCGGGGGGGTATTTTTGGGCGCGACTTTGCCCGCGGCCTATTTTTGGCACATGGAGGCCCCTCTCAAAGTCTCGCGGCATTCCGAGTCTGGTGGACGAAGTGGGCCAGCCCCACCCCCCAAGGCTATAGCCCACCCGTTTTTGTGGCCTTTTTCCGCTGGACGAACTTGGCACCCCAGCCTTCGGGTATTTATTTTTGGGTGCGGCTTTTACCGCGGCCTATTTTTGGCCCACGGAGGCCCCTTGCAAAGTCTCGCGGGATTCCGATTCCGGCGGACGAAGTCGGCCAGCCCCACCCCCGAAGGCTATAGCCCACCCGTTTTTGTGGCCTTTTTCCGCTGGACGAACTTGCCGCCCCGGCCGTCGGGCGTTTATTTTTGGGCGCAGCTTTGCCCACGGCCTATTTTTGGCACACGGAGGCCCCTCGTAAAGTCTCGCGGCATTCCGAGTCCAGCGGACGAAGTTGGGCAGCCCCACCCCCCAAGGCTATAGCCCAACCGTTTTTGTGGCCTTTTTCCGCTGGACGAACTTGGCGCACCGGCCGTCGGGCGGTTGATTTTGGGCGCAGCTTTGCCCGTGGCCTATTTTTGGCACATGGAGGTCCCTCGCAATGTCTCGCGGCATTCCGAGTACGGCGGACGAAGTTGGCCAGCATCACCCCCCAAGGCTATAGCCCACCCGTTTTTGTGGCCTTTTTCCGCTGGACCAACTTGGCGCCCCGGACTTCGGGCAGTTCTTTTTGGGCGCGGCTTTGCCCGCGGCCTATTTTTGGCACACGGAGGCCCCTCGCAAAGTCTCGCGGCATTCCGAGTCCAGAGGACGAAGTTGGCCAGCCCCCAGCCCACAAGGCTATAGCCCACCCGTTTTTGTTGCCTTTTTCCGCTGGACGAACTTGGCGCCCCGGCCTTCGGGTAGTTATTTTTGGGCGCCGTTTTGCCCACGGTCTATTTTTGGCACACAGAGGCCCCTCGCAAAGTCTCCCGGCATTCCGAGTCCGGCGGACGAAGTTGGCCAGCCCCACCCCCCAAGGCTATAGCCCACCCGTTTTTGTGGCCTTTTTCCGCTGGACGAACTTCGCGGCCCGTCCTTCGGGGGGGTATTTTTGGGCGCGACTTTGCCCGCGGCCTATTTTTCGCACATGGAGGCCCCTCTCAAAGTCTCGCGGCATTCCGAGTCTGGCGGACTAAGTTGGGCAGCCCCACCCCCCAAGGCTATAGCCCACCCGTTTTTGTGGCCTTTTTCCAATGGACGAACTTGGCGCCCCGGCCTTCGGGCGGTTAATTTTGGGCTCGGCATTGCCCGCGGCCTATTTTTGCCACACGGAGGCCCCTCGCAATGTCTACCGGCATTCCGAGTCCGGCGGACGAAGTTGGCCAGCCCCACCTCCCAAGGCTATAGCCCACCCGTTTTTGTGGCCTTTTTCCGCTGGATGAACTTGGCGCCCCGGCCTTCGGGCGGTTAATTTTGGGCGCGGCATTGCCCGCGGCCTATTTTTGGCACATGGAGGCCCCTCGCAAAGTCCCGCGGCATTTCGAGTCCGATGGAAGAAGTTGGCCAGCCCCACCCGCCAAGGCTATAGCCCACCCGTTTTAGTGGCCTTTTTCCGCTGGACGAACTTGCCGCCCCGGCCTTCGAGGGGTTTTTTTTTGGGCGCGGCTTTGCCCGTGGCCTATTTTTGGTACACGGAGGCCCCTTGAAAAGTCTCGCGGCATTCCGAGTCCGGCGGACGAAGGTGGCCAGCATCACCCCCCAAGGCTATAGCCCACCCGTTTTTGTGGCCTTTTTCCAATGGACGAACTTGGCGCCCCGGCCTTCGGGCGGTTAATTTTGGGCGCGGCATTGCCCGCGGCCTATTTTTGGCACATGGAGGCCCCTCGCAAAGTCCCGCGGCATTTCGAGTCCGATGGAAGAAGTTGGCCAGCCCCACCCCCCAAGGCTATAGCCCACCCGTTTTAGTGGCCTTTTTCCGCTGGACGAACTTGCCGCCCCGGCCTTCGGGGGGTTTTTTTTTGGGCGCGGCTTTGTCCGTGGCCTATTTTTGGTACACGGAGGCCCCTTGAAAAGTCTCGCGGCATTCCGAGTCCGGCGGACGAAGGTGGCCAGCATCACCCCCCAAGGCTATAGCCCACCCGTTTTTGTGGCCTTTTTCCAAGGGACGAACTTGGCGCCCCGGCCTTCGGGCGGTTAATTTTGGGCTCGGCTTTGCCCGCGGCCTATTTTTGGCACACGGAGGCCCCTCGCAATGTCTACCGGCATTCCGAGTCCGGCGGACGAAGTGGGCCAGCCCCACCTCCCAAGGCTATAGCCCACCCGTTTTTGTGGCCTTTTTCCGCTGGACGAACTTGGCGCCCCGGCCTTCGGGCGGTTAATTTTGGGCGCGGCTTTGCCCGTGGCCTATTTTTGGCACATGGAGGCCCGTCGCAAAGTCCCGCGGCATTCCGAGTCCGATGGACGAAGTTGGCCAGCCCCACCCCCCAAGGCTATAGCCCACCCGTTTTCGTGGCCTTTTTCCGCTGGACGAACTTGGCGTCCCGGCCTTCGGTCGGTTATTTTTGGGTGTGGTTGTGCCCGGGCCCTATTTTCGGCACACGGAGGCCGCTCGCAAAGTCTCACTTCATTTCTAGTCCGGCGGACGAAGTTGGCCAGCCCCACCCCCCAAGGCAATTGCCCACCCGTTTTTGTGCCCTTTTTCCGCTGGACGAACTTGGCGCCCCGGCCTTCGGGCGGTTAATTTTGGGCGCGGCTGTTCCCGCGGCATATTTTTGGCACACGGAGGCCCCTCACAATGTCTTGCGGCATTCCAAGTCCGGCGGACGAAGTTGGCCAGCATCACCCCCCAAGGGTATAGCCCACCCGTTTTTGTGGCCTTTTTCCGCTGGACGAACTTGGCGCCCCGGCCTTCGGGACGGTATTTTTGGGCACGGCTGTGCCCGCGGTCTATTTTTGGCACACGAAGGCGGCCTGCAGAGTCTCTCGCCATTCCAAGTCCGGCGGACGAAGTGGGCCATCCCCACCCCCCAAGGCTATAGCCCACCCGTTTTTGTGGCCTTTTTCCGCTGGACGAACTTGGCGCCCCGGCCTTCGGTCCGGTATTTCTGGGCGCGGCTGTGTCCGTGGCCTATTTCTGGCACACGGAGGCACCCCGCAAAGTCTCACACCATTCCGAGTCCGGCGGACGAAGTTGGCCAGCCCCACCCCCCCAAGGCTATAGCCAACCCGTTTTTGTGGCCTTTTTCCGCTGGACGAACTTGGCGCCCCGGCCTTCGGGCGGGTATTTTTGGGCGCTGCTGTGCCCGCGGCCTATTTTTGGCACACGGAGGGGCCCCGCAAAGTCTCGCGGCATTCCGAATCGGGCGGACGAAGTTGGCCAGCCCCAGCCCCCAAGGCTATAGCCCACCCGTTTTCGTGGCCTTTTTCCGCTGGACGAATTTGGCGCCCCGGCCTTCGGGCGGGTATTTTTGGTCGCAGCTGTGCCCGTGGCCTATTTCTGGCACACGGAGGCACCCCGCAAAGTCTCACGCCAGTCCGAGTCCGGCGGACGAAGTTGGCCAGCCCCACCTCCCAAGGCTATAGCCCACCCGTTTTTGTGGCCTTTTTCCGCTGGACGAACTTGGCGCCCCGGCCTTCGGGCGGGTATTTTTGGGCACGGCTGTGGCCGCGGCCTATTTTTGGCGCACGGAGGTGCCCCGCAAAGTGTCGCGGCATTCCGAGTCCGGCGGACGAAGTTGGCCAGCCCCACCCCCCAAGGCTATAGCCCACCCATTTTTGTGGCCTTTTTCCGCTGGACGAACTTGGCCCCCCAGCCTTCGGGTGGATATTTTTGGGGGCGGCTGTGCCCGCGGGCTATTTTTGGCGCACGGAGGTGCCCCGTAAATTCTCGCGCCATTCCGAGTCCGGCGGACGAAGTTGGCCAGCCCCACCCCCCAAGGCTATAGCCCACCCGTTTTTGTGGCCTTTTTCCGCTGGACGAACTTGGTGCCCCGGCCTTCGGGCGGGTACATATGGCAGATGCTGTTCCCGCGCCCTAGTTTTGGCACTCGGAGGCGCCCCGCAAAGTCTCCCGCCATTCCGAGTCCGGCGGACGAAGTTGGCCAGCCCCACCCCCCAAGGCTATAGCCCACCCGTTTTTGTGGCCTTTTTCCGCTGGACGAACTTGGCGCCCCGGCCTTCGGGCGGTTATTTTTGGGCGCGGCTGTGCCCGGGGCCTATTTTCGGCACACGGAGGCCGCTCGCAATGTCTCGCGCCATTCCGAGTCCGGCGGACGAACTTGGCCAGCCCCACCCCCCAAGGCTATAGCCCACCCCGTTTTTGTGGCCTTTTTCCGCTAGACTAACTAGGCGCCCCGGACTGCGGGTGGTTATTTTTGGGCGCGGCTTCGCCCATGGCCTATTTTTGGCACACGGAGGCCCCTTGCAAAGGCTCGCGGCATTCCAAGCCAGGCGGACGAAGTTGGACAGCCCCACCCCCCAGGCTATAGCCCACCCGTTTTTGTGGCCTTTTTCTGCTGGACGAACTTGGCGCCCCGGCCTTCTGGCGGTTATTTTTTGGCGCGGCTTTGCTTGCAGCCTATTTTTGGCACACGGAGGCCCCTCGCAAAATCTTGCGGCATTCCGAGCCCGGCGGACGAAGTGGGCCAGCCCCACCCCCCAAGGCTATAGCCCACCCGTTTTTGTGGCCTTTTTTCGCTGGACGAACTTGGCGCCCCGGCCTTCGGGTGGTTAATTTTGGGCGCGGCTTTGACCGCGGCCTATTTTTGGTACACGGAGGCCCCTCACAATGTCTCGCGGCATTCCGAGTCCGGCGGAAGAAGTTGGCCCGCCCCACCCCCCAAGGCTATAGCCCACCCGTTTTTGTGGCCTTTTTTCGCTGGACGAACTTGGCGCCCCGGCCTTTGGGTGGTTAATTTTGGGCGCGGCTTTGACCACGGCCCATTTTTGGCACACGGGGGCCCCTCGCAAAGTCTCGCGGCATTCCGAGTCCGGCGGACGAAGTTGGCCATCCCCACCCCCCAAGGCTATAGCCCACCCGTTTTTGTGGCCTTTTTCCGCTGGACGAACTTGGCGCC
Organism: Citrus unshiu; assembly: GCA_033242345.1. NCBI lineage: Eukaryota > Viridiplantae > Streptophyta > Magnoliopsida > Sapindales > Rutaceae > Citrus > Citrus unshiu. The sequence continues at coordinate 40,666 of BTHF01000063.1, forward strand.
CCGGCCTTAGGTCCGGTATTTCTGGGCGCGGCTGTGTCCGTGGCCTATTTCTGGCACACGGAGGCACCCCGCAAAGTCTCACACCATTCCGAGTCCGGCGGACGAAGTTGGCCAGCCCCACCCCCCAAGGCTATAGCCAACCCGTTTTTGTGGCCTTTTTCCGCTGGACGAACTTGGCGCCCCGGCCTTCGGGCGGGTATTTTTGGGCGCTGCTGTGCCCGCGGCCTATTTTTGGCACACGGAGGGGCCCAGCAAAGTCTCGCGGCATTCCGAATCGGGCGGACGAAGTTGGCCAGCCCCAGCCCCCAAGGCTATAGCCCACCCGTTTTCGTGGCCTTTTTCCGCTGGACGAATTTGGCGCCCCGGCCTTCGGGCGGGTATTTTTGGTCGCGGCTGTGCCCGTGGCCTATTTCTGGCACACGGAGGCACCCCGCAAAGTCTCACGCCAGTCCGAGTCCGGCGGACGAAGTTGGCCAGCCCCACCTCCCAAGGCTATAGCCCACCCGTTTTTGTGGCCTTTTTCCGCTGGACGAACTTGGCGCCCCGGCCTTCGGGCGGGTATTTTTGGGCACGGCTGTGGCCGCGGCCTATTTTTGGCGCACGGAGGTGGCCCGCAAAGTGTCGCGGCATTCCGAGTCCCGCGGACGAAGTTGGCCAGCCCCACCCCCCAAGGCTATAGCCCACCCATTTTTGTGGCCTTTTTCCGCTGGACGAACTTGGCCCCCCAGCCTTCGGGTGGATATTTTTGGGGGCGGCTGTGCCCGCGGGCTATTTTTGGCGCACGGAGGTGCCCCGTAAATTCTCGCGCCATTCCGAGTCCGGCGGACGAAGTTGGCCAGCCCCACCCCCCAAGGCTATAGCCCACCCGTTTTTGTGGCCTTTTTCCGCTGGACGAACTTGGTGCCCCGGCCTTCGGGCGGGTACATATGGCAGATGCTGTTCCCGCGCCCTAGTTTTGGCACTCAGAGGCGCCCCGCAAAGTCTCCCGCCATTCCGAGTCCGGAGGACGAAATTGGCCAGCCCCACCCCCGAAGGCTATAGCCCACCCGTTTTTGTGGCATTTTTCAGCTGGATGAACTTGGCGCTCCGGCCTTCGGGCGGTTATTTTTGGGTGCGGCTTTGCCCGCGGCCTATTTTTGGCACACGGTGGCCCCTCGCAAAGTCTCGTGGCCTTCCGAGTCCGGCGGACGAAGTTGGCCAGCCCCACCCCCCACTGCTATAGCCCACCCGTTTTTGTGGCCTTTTTCCGCTGGACGAACTTGGCGCCCCGGCCTTCGGGCGGTTATTTTTGGGCGCGGCTTTGCCCGCGGCCTATTTTTGGTACACGGAGGGCCCTCGCAAAGTCTCGCGGCATTCCGAGTCCGGCGGACGAAGTTGGCCAGCTCCACCCCCCAACGCTATAGCCCACCCGTTTTTGTGGCCTTTTTCCACTGGACGAACTTGGCGCCCCGGCCTTCGGGCGGTTATTTTTGTGCGCGGCTTTGCCCGCTGCCTATTTTTGGTACACGGAGGGCCCTCGCAAAGTCTCGCGGCATTCCGAGTCCGGCGGACGAAGTGGGCCAGCTCCACCCCCCAACGCTATAGCCCACCCGTTTTTGTGGCCTTTTTCCGCTGGACGAACTTGGCGCCCCGGCCTTCGGGCGGTTATATTTGGGCGCAGCTTTGCCCGTGGCCTATTTTTGGCACACGGAGGCCCCTCGCAAAGTCTCACGGCATTCCGTGTCCGGCGGACGAAGTTGGCCAGCCCCACCCCCCAAGGCTATAGCCCACCCGTTTTTGGGGCCTTTTTCCGCTGGACGAACATGGCGCCCCGGCCTTCGGGCGATTATTTTTGGGCGCGGCATTTTCCGCGGCCTATTTTTGGCACATGGAGGCCCCTCACAAAGTCTCGCGCCATTCCGAGTCCGGCTGACGAAGTTGGCCAGCCCCACCCCCCAAGGCTATAGCCCACCCGTTTTTGTGGCCTTTTTCCGCTGGACGAACTTGGCGCCCCGGCCTTCGGGCGGTTATTTTTGGGCGCGGCTTTGCGCATGGCCTATTTTTGGCTCACGGAGGACCCTCGCAAAGTGTCGCGGCATTCCGAGTCCGGCGGACGAAGTTGGCCAGCCCCACCCCCCAAGGCTATAGCCCACCCGTTTTTGTGGCCTTTTTCCGCTGGACGAACTTGGCGCCCCGGACTTCGGGCGGTTATTTTGGGCGCGGCTTTGTCAGCGGCCTATTTTTGGCTCACGGAGGCCCCTCGCAAAGTCTCGCGGCATTCCGAGTCCGGCGGACGAAGTTGGCCAGCATCACACCCCAAGGCTATAGCCCACCCGTTTTTGTGGCCTTTTTCCGCTGGACGAACTTGGCGCCAGGGGCTTCGGGTGGTTATTTTTGGGTGCGGCCATGCCCGCAGCCTATTCTTGGCACATGGAAGCCGCTCGCAAAGTGTCGCGCCATTACGAGTCCGGCGGACGAAGTGGGCCAGCATCACTCCCCAAGGCTATAGCCCACCCGTTTTTGTGGCCATTTTCCGCTGGACGAACTTGGCGCCCCGGACTTCGGGTGGTTATTTTTGGGTGCGGCCGTGCCCGCAGCCTATTCTTGGCACATGGAAGCCGCTCGCAAAGTGTCGCGCCATTACGAGTCCGGCGGACGAAGTCGGCCAGCCCCAGCCCCCAAGGCTATAGCCCACTCGTTTTTGTGGCCTTTTTTCGCTGGACGAACTTGGCGCCAGGGGCTTCGGGCGGTTACTTTTGGGCACGGCTGTGCACGCGGCCTATTCTTGGCACACGGAGGCCGCTCGCAAAGTCTCGCGCCATTCCGAGTCCGGCGGACGAAGTCGGCGAGCCCCACCCCCCAAGGCTATAGCCCACCCCGTTTTTGTGGCCTTTTTCCGCTGGACGAACTTGGCGCCAGGGGCTTCGGGTGGTTATTTTTGGGTGCGGCCGTGCCCGCAGCCTATTCTTGGCACATGGAAGCCGCTCGCAAAGTGTCGCGCCATTACGAGTCCGGCGGACGAAGTGGGCCAGCATCACTCCCCAAGGCTATAGCCCACCCGTTTTTGTGGCCATTTTCCGCTGGACGAACTTGGCGCCCCGGACTTCGGGTGGTTATTTTTGGGTGCGGCCGTGCCCGCAGCCTATTCTTGGCACATGGAAGCCGCTCGCAAAGTGTCGCGCCATTACGAGTCCGGCGGACGAAGTCGGCCAGCCCCAGCCCCCAAGGCTATAGCCCACTCGTTTTTGTGGCCTTTTTTCGCTGGACGAACTTGGCGCCAGGGGCTTCGGGCGGTTACTTTTGGGCACGGCTGTGCACGCGGCCTATTCTTGGCACACCGGAGGCCGCTCGCAAAGTCTCGCGCCATTCCGAGTCCGGCGGACGAAGTCGGCGAGCCCCACCCCCCAAGGCTATAGCCCACCCGTTTTTGTGGCCTTTTTCCGCTGGACGAACTTGGCACCCCGGACTTCGGGCGGTTATTTTTGGGCGCGGCCGTGCCTGCGGCCTATTTTTGGTACACGGAGGCCGCTCGCAAAGCCTCGCGCCATTCCGAGTCCGGCGGACGAAGTCGGCCAGCCCCACCCCCCAAGGCTATAGCCCACCCGTTTTTGTGGCCTTTTTCCGCTGGAAGAACTTGGCGCAACGGACTTCGGGCAGTTATTTTTGGGCGCGACCGTGCCCGCGGCCTATTCTTGGCACACGGAGGCCGCTCGCAAAGTTTCGCGCCATTCGGATTCCGGCGGACGAAGTTGGCCAGCACCACCCCCCAAGGCTGTGGCCCACCCGTTTTTGTGGCCTTTTTCCGCTGGACGAACTTGGCGCCCCGGACTTCGGGCGGTTATCTTTGGACGCGGCTTCGTCCGCGGCCTATTTTTGGCACACGGAGGCCCCTCGCAAAGTCTCGCGGCATTCCGAGTCCGGCGGACGAAGTGGGCCAGCATCACTCCCCAAGGCTATAGCCCACCCGTTTTTGTGGCCATTTTCCGCTGGACGAACTTGGCGCCCCGGACTTCGGGTGGTTATTTTTGGGTGTGGCCGTGCCCGCAGCCTATTCTTGGCACATGGAGGCCGCTCGCAAAGTCTCGCGCCATTACGAGTGCGGCGGACGAAGTCGGCCAGCCCCAGCCCCCATGGCTATAGCCCACCCGTTTTTGTGGCCTTTTTTCGTTGGACGAACTTGGCGCCAGGGCTTCGGGCGGTTACTTTTGGGCACGGCTGTGCACGCGGCTTATTCTTGGCACACGGAGGCCGTTCGCAAAGTCTCGCGCCATTCCGAGTCTGGCGGACGAAGTCGGCCAGCCCCACCCCCCAAGGCTATAGCCCACCCGTTTTTGTGGCCTTTTTCCGCTGGACGAACTTGTCGCCCCGGCCTTCGGGTGGTTAATTTTGGGCGCGGCTTTGCCGGCGGCCTATTTTTGGCTCACGGAGGCCCCTCGCACAGTCTCGCGGCATTCCGAGTCCGGCGGACGAAGTTGGCCAGCATCACCCCCCAAGGCTATATCCCACCCGTTTTTGTGGCCTTTTTCCGCTGGACGAACTTGGCGCCCCGGCCTTCGGGCGGTTAATTTTGGGCACGGCTTTGTCCGCGGCCTATTTTTGGCACATGGAGACCCCTCCCAAAGTTTCGCGGCATTCCGAGTCCGGCGGACGAAGTTGGCCAGCCCCACCCCCCAAGGCTATAGCCCACCCGTTTTTGTGGCCTTTTTCCGCTGCACGAACTTGGCGCCCCGGCCTTCGGGCGGTTATTTTTGGGCGCGGCTTTGCGCCCGGCCTATTTTTGGCACACGGAGGTCCCTCGCAAAGTCTCGCGGCATTCCGAGTCCGGCGGATGAAGTTGGCCAGCCCCACCCCCAAGGCTATAGCCCACCCGTTTTTGTGGCCTTTTTCCGCTGGACGAACTTGGCGCGCCGGCCTTCGGGCGGTTATCTTTGGATGCGGCTTCGTCCGCAGCCTATTTTTGGCACACGGAGGCCCCTCGCAAAGTCTCGCGGCATTCCGAGTCCGGCGGACGAAGTGGGCCAGCATCACTCCCCAAGGCTATAGCCCACCCGTTTTTGTGGCCTTTTGCCGCTGGACGAACTTGGCGCCCCAGACTTCGGGTGGTTATTTTTGGGTGCGGCCTTGCCCGCAGCCTATTCTTGGCAGATGGAGGCCGCTCGCAAAGTCTCGCGCCATTCTGTGTCCGGCGGACGAAGTCGGCCAGCCCCAGCCCCGAAGGCTATAGCCCACCCCGTTTTTGTGGCCTTTTTTCGCTGGACGAACTTGGCGCCAGGGGCTTCGGGCGGTTACTTTTGGGCACGGCTGTGACCGTGGCCTTTTTTTGGCACACGGAGGCCCCTTGCAAAGTCTCGCGGCATTCCGAGTCCGGCGGACGAAGTTGGCCAGCCCCACCCCCCAAAGCTATAGCCCACCCGTTTTTGTGGCCTTTTTCCGCTGGACGAACTTGTCGCCCCGGCCTTCGGGATGTTATTTTTGGGCGCGGCTTTGTCCGCGGCCTATTTTTGGCACACCGGAGGCCCCTCCAAAAGTCTCGTGGCATTCCGAGTCCGGCGGACGAAGCTGGCCAGCCCCACCCCCCAAGGCTATAGCCCACCCATTTTTGTGGCCTTTTTCCGCTGGACGAACTTGGCGCCCCGACCTTCGGGAGGTTATTTTTGGGCGCGGCTTTGCCCACGGCCTATTTTTGGCATACGGAGGCCCCTCACAAAGTCTCACGGCATTCCGAGTCCGGCGGACGAATTTGGCCAGCCCCACCCCCGAAGCCTATAGCCCACCCGTTTTCGTCGCCTTTTTCCGCTGGAGGAACTTAGCGCCCCGGCCTTTGGGCGGTTATTTTTGGCACATGGAGGCCCCTCACAAAGTCTCGTGGAATTCCGAGTCCGGCGGACGAAGTTGGCCAGCCCCACCCCCCAAGGCTATAGCCCCACCCATTTTTGTGGCCTTTTTCCGCTGGACGAACTTGGCGCCCCGACCTTCGGGAGGTTATTTTTGGGCGCGGCTTTGCCCACGGCCTATTTTTGGCACACGGAGGCCCCTCGCAAAGTCTCGCGGCATTCCGAGTCCGGCGGACGAATTTGGCCAGCCCCACCCCCGAAGCCTATAGCCCCACCCGTTTTCGTCGCCTTTTTCCGCTGGAGGAACTTAGCGCCCCGGCCTTTGGGCGGTTATTTTTGGCACATGGAGGCCCCTCGCAAAGTCTTGTGGCATTCCGAGTCCGGTGAACGAAGTTGGCCAGCCCCACCCCCCAACGCTATAGCCCACCCGTTTTTGTGGCCTTTTTCCGCTATGGACTTGGCGCCCCGGCCTTCGGGCAGTTATTTTTGTGTGCGGCTTTCCCCGCGGCCTATTTCTGGCACACCAAGGCCCCTCGCAAAGTCTCGCGGCATTCTGAGTCCGGCGGACGAAGTTGCCCAGCCCCATCCCCCAAGGCTATAGCCCACCCGTTTTTGTGGCCTTTTTCCGCTGGACGAACTTGGCGCCCCGGCCTTCGGGCGGTTAATTTTGAGCGCGGCTTTGCCCGCGGCCTATTTTTGGCACACGGAGGCCCCCCGCAAAGTCCCACGGCATTCCGAGTCCGGCGGACGAAGTTGGCCAGCCCCACCCCCCAAGGCTATAGCCCACCCGTTTTTGTGGCCTTTTTCCGCTGGACGAACTTCGCGCCCCGGCCTTCGGGCGGTTAATTTTGGGCGCGGCTTTGCCCGCGGCCTATTTTTGGCACACGGAGGCCCCCCCGCAAAGTCCCGCGGCATTCCGAGTCCGGCGGACGAAGTTGGCCAGCCCCACCCCCCAAGGCTATAGCCCACCCGTTTTTGTGGCCTTTTTCCGCTGGACGAACCTCGCGCCCCGGCCGTCGGGCGGTTATTTTTGGGGGCGGCATTGCCCATGGCTTATTTTTGGAACACGGAGGCCCCTCGCAAAGTCTCGCGGCATTCCGAGTCCGGCGGACGAAGTTGACCAACCCCACCCCCCAAGCCTATAGCCCACCCGTTTTTGTGGCCTTTTTCCGCTGGACGAACTTGGCGCCCCGGCCTTTGGGTGGTTATTTTTGGCACATGGAGGCCCCTCGCAAAGTCCCGTGGAATTCCGAGTCCGGCGGACGAAGTTGGCCAGCCCCACCCCCCAAGCCTGTAGCCCACCCGTTTTTGTGGCCTTTTTCCGCTGCATGAACTTGGCGCCCTGGCCTTCGGGTGGTTATTTTTGGGCGCGGCTTTACCCGCGGCCTATTTTTGGCACACGGAGGCCCCCCGCAAAGTCCCGCGGCATTCCGAGTCCGGCGGACGACGTTGGCCAGCCCCACCCCCCAAGGCTATAGCCCACCCGTTTTTGTGGCCTTTTTCCGCTGGACGAACTTCGCGCCCCGGCCGTCGGGCGGTTATTTTTGGGGGCGGCATTGCCCATGGCTTATTTTTGGAACACGGAGGCCCCTCGCAAAGTCTCGCGGCATTCCGAGTCCGGCGGACGAAGTTGACCAACCCCACCCCCCAAGCCTATAGCCCACCCGTTTTTGTGGCCTTTTTCCGCTGGACGAACTTGGCGCCCCGGCCTTTGGGTGGTTATTTTTGGCACATGGAGGCCCCTCGCAAAGTCCCGTGGCATTCCAAGTCCGGCGGACGAAGTTGGCCAGCCCCACCCCCCAAGCCTGTAGCCCACCCGTTTTTGTGGCCTTTTTCCGCTGCATGAACTTGGCGCCCTGGCCTTCGGGTGGTTATTTTTGGGCGCGGCTTAACCTGCGGCCTATTTTTGGCACACGGAGGCCCCTCGCAAAGTCTCACGGCATTCCGAGTCCGGCGAACGAAGTTGGCCAGCCCCACCCCACAACGCTATAGCCCACCCGTTTTTGTGGCCTTTTTCCGCTGGACGAACTTGGCGCCCAGGCCTTCGGGCAGTTATTTTTGGGCGCGGCTTTCCCCGTGGCCTATTTTTGGCACACCAAGGCCCCTCGCAAAGTCTCGCGGCATTCCGAGTCCGGCGGACAAAGTTGCCCAGCCCTACCCCCCAAGGCTATAGCCCACCCGTTTTTGTGGCCTTTTTCAGCTTGATGAACTTGGCGCCCCGGCCTTGGGGTGGTTATTTTTGGGCGTGGCTTTTCCCGCGGGCTATTTTTGGCACACACGGACGCCCCACAAAAAGTCTCGAGGCATTCCAAGTCCGGCGGACGAAGTCGGCCGGCCCCACCCCCCAAGGCTATAACCCACCCGTTTTTGTGGCCTTTTTCCGCTGGACGAACTTGACGCCCCGGCCTTCGAGCGGTTATTTTTGGTCGCGGCTTTGCCCTCGGCCTACTTTTGGAACACGGAGGGCCCTCCCAAAGTCTCGCGGCATTCCGAGTCCGGCGGACGAAGTTGGGCAGCCCCACCCCCCCAAGGCTATAGCCCACCCGTTTTTGTGGCCTTTTTCCGTTGGACGAACTTAGCGCCCCGGCCTTCGTGTGGTTATTTTTGGGCGAGGCTTTGCCCGCGGCCTATTTTTGGCGCACGGAGGCCCCTCGCAAAGTCTCGCGGCATTCCGAGTCCGGCGGACGAAGTTGGCCAGCCCCACCCCCCAAGGCTATAGCCCACCCGTTTTTGTGGCCTTTTTCCGCTGGACGAACTTGGCGCCCCCGGCCTTCGGGCGGTTATTTTTGGGTGCGGCCTTGCCCGGGGCCTATTTTCGGCACACAGAGGCCGCTCGCAAAGTCTCGCGCCCAAAAATTCCGAGTCCGGCGGACGAAGTCGGCCAGCCCCACCCCCCAAGGCTATAGCCCACCCGTTTTTGTGGCCTTTTTCCGGTGGACGAACTTGCCGCCCCGGCCTTCGGGCGGTTATTTTTGGGCGCGGCTGTGCCCGGGGCCTATTTTCGGCACACGGAGCCCGCTCGCAAAGTCTCGCGCCATTCCGAGGCCGGCGGACGAAGTTGGCCAGCACCACCCCCAAAGGCTATAGCCCACCCGTTTTTGTGGCCTTTTTCCGCTGGACGAACTTGCCGCCCCGGCCTTCGGGCGGTTATTTTTGGGCGCGGCTGTGCCCGGGGCCTATTTTCGGCACACGGAGGCCGCTAGTAAAGTCCCCCCGCCCAAAAATTCCAAGTCCGGCGGACGAAGTTGGCCAGCCCCACCCCCCAAGGCTATAGCACACACCCGTTTTTGAGGCCTTTTTCCGCTGGACGAATTTGGCGCCCCCGGCCTTCGGGTGGTTATTTTGGGGCACGGCTGTGTCCGGAGCCTATTTTCGGCACACGGAGGCCGCTCGCAAAGTCTCGCGTCCAAAAATTCAGAGTCCGGCGGACGAAGTTGGCCAGACCCACCCCCCAATGCTATAGCCCACCCGTTTTTGTGGACTTTTTCCGCTGGACGAACTTGGTACCCCCGGCCTTCGGAGCGGTTACTTTTGGGCGAGGCTGTGACCGGGGCCTACTTTCGGCACGTGGAGGCCACTGCCAAAGTCTCGCACCTTTCCGAGTCCGGCGGACGAAGTTGGCCAGCCCCACCTCCCAAGGCTATAGCCCACCCGTTTTTGTGGCCTTTTTCCGCTGGACGAACTTGGCGCCCCGGGCTTCGGGCCGTTATTTTTGGGCACGGCATTGCCCGCGGCCTATTTTTGGCACACGGAGCCCCCTCGCAAAGTTTCGCGGCATTCCGAGTCCGGCGGACGAAGTTGGCCAGCCCCACCCCCCAAGGCTATAGCCCACCCGTTTTTGAGGCCTTTTTCCGCTGGACGAGCTTGGCGCTCCGGCCTTCGGGCGGTTATTTTTGGGCGCGGCTGTGCCCGGGGACTATTTTCGGCAAACAGAGGCCGCTCGCAAAGTCTCGCGCCCAAAAATTCCGAGTCCGGCGGACGAAGTTGGCCAGCCCCACCCCCCAAGGGTATAGCCCACCCGTTTTTGTGGCCTTTTTTCCGCTGGACGAACTTGGCGCCCAGGCCTTCGGGCGGTTATTTTGGGGCACGGCTGTGTCCGGGGCCAATTTTTGGCACACGGAGGGCCGCTCGCAAAGTCTCGCGTCCAAAAATTCCGAGTCCGGCAGACGAAGTGGGCCAGCCCCACCCCCCAATGCTGTAGCCCACCCGTTTTTGTGGCCTTTTTCCGGTGGACGAACTTGCCGCCCCGGCCTTCGGGCGGTTATTTTTGGGCGCGGCTGTGCCCGGGGCCTATTTTCGGCACACGGAGCCCACTCGCAAAGTATCGCGCCATTCCGAGGCCGGCGGACGAAGTTGGCCAGCACCACCCCCCAAAGGCTATAGCCCACCCATTTTTGTGGCCTTTTTTCCGCTGGACGAACTTGCCGCCCCGGCCCTATCGGGCGGATATTTTTGGGCGCGGCTGTGCCCGGGGCCTATTTTCGGCACACGGAGGCCGCTAGTAAAGTCTCGCGCCCAAAAATTCCAAGTCCGGCGGACGAAGTTGGCCAGCCCCACCCCCCAAGGCTATAGCCCCACCCGTTTTTGTGGCCTTTTTTCCGCTGGACGAACTTGCCGCCCCGGCCTGTCGGGCGGTTATTTTTGGGCGCGGCTGTGCCCGGGGCCTATTTTCGTCACATGGAGCCCGCTCGCAAAGACTCGCGCCATTCGGAGGCCGGCGGACGACGTTGGCCAGCACCACCCCCAATAGCCCACCCATTTTTGTGGCCTTTTTCCGCCGGACGAACTTGGCGCCCCAGCCTTCGGGCGGTTATATTTGGGTGCGGCCTTGCCCGGGGCCTATTTGCGGCACACAGAGACCGCTCGCAAAGTCTCGCGCCCAAAAATTCCGAGTCCGGCGGACGAAGTTGGCCAGCCCCCACCCCCCAATGCTATAGCCCACCCGTTTTTGTGGCCTTTTTCCGCTGGACGAACTTGGCGCCCCGGCCTTCGGTCGGTTATTTTTGAGTGCGGCTGTGCCCGGGGCCTATTTTCGGCACACGGAGGCTGCTCGCAAAGTCTCGCGCCATTCTGAGTCGGCGGACTAAGTTGGCCAGCCCCCACCCCCCAAGGCTATAGCCCACCCGTTTTTGTGGCCTTTTTCCGCTGGACGAACTTGGCGCCCCGACCTTCGGGTGGTTATTTTTGGGCGCGGCATTGCCCGCAGCCTATTTTTGGCACACGGAGGCCTCTCGCAAAGTCTCGTGGCATTCCGAGTCCGGCGGACGAAGTTGGCCAGCCCCACCCCCCAAGTCTATAGCCCACCCGTTTTTGTGGCTTTTTTCCTCTGGACGAACTTGCCGCCCCGGCCTTCGGGCGGTTATTTTTGGGCGCGGCTGTGCCCGGGGCCTATTTTTGGCACACGGAGCCCACTCGCAAAGTATCGCGCCATTCCGAGGCCGGCGGACGAAGTTGGCCAGCACCACCCCCAAAGGCTATAGCCCACCCATTTTTGTGGCCTTTTTCCGCTGGACGAACTTGCCGCCCCGGCCTTCGGGCGGATATTTTTGGGCGCGGCTGTGCCCGGGGCCTATTTTCGGCACACCGGAGGCCGCTAGTAAAGTCTCGCGCCCAAAAATTCCAAGTCCGGCAGACGAAGTTGGCCAGCCCCACCCCCCAAGGCTATAGCCCACCCGTTTTTGTGGCCTTTTTCCGCTGGACGAACTTGGCGCCCCGGCCTTCGGGCGGTTATTTTTGGGCGCGGCTGTGCCCCGGGGCCTATTTTCGGCACACGGAGGCTGCTCACAAAGTCTCGCGCCATTCTGAGTCCAGCGGACTAAGTTGGCCAGCCCCCACCCCCCAAGGCTATAGCCCACCCGTTTTTGTGGCCTTTTTCCGCTGGACGAACTTGGCGCCCCGGCCTTCGGGCGGTTATTTTTGGGCGCGGCTGTGCCCGGGGCCTATTTTCGTCACATGGAGCCCGCTCGCAAAGACTCGCGCCATTCGGAGGCCGGCGGACGACGTTGGCCAGCACCCCCCCCCAAATAGCCCACCCATTTTTGTGGCCTTTTTCCGCCGGACGAACTTGGCGCCCCAGCCTTCGGGCGGTTATATTTGGGTGCGGCCTTGCCCGGGGCCTATTTGCGGCACACAGAGACCGCTCGCAAAGTCTCGCGCCCAAAAATTCCGAGTCCGGCGGACGAAGTTGGCCAGCCCCACCCCCCAATGCTATAGCCCACCCCGTTTTTGTGGCCTTTTTCCGCTGGACGAACTTGGCGCCCCCGGCCTTCGGTCGGTTATTTTTGAGTGCGGCTGTGCCCGGGGGCCTATTTTCGGCACACGGAGGGCTGCTCGCAAAGTCTCGCGCCATTCTGAGTCCGGCGGACTAAGTTGGCCAGCCCCACCCCCCAAGGCTATAGCCCACCCCCGTTTTTTGTGGCCTTTTTTCCGCTGGACGAACTTGGCGCCCCGACCTTCGGGTGGTTATTTTTGGGCGCGGCATTGCCCGCAGCCTATTTTTGGCACACGGAGGCCTCTCGCAAAGTCTCGTGGCATTCCGAGTCCGGCGGACGAAGTTGGCCAGCCCCACCCCCCCAAGTCTATAGCCCACCCGTTTTTGTGGCTTTTTTCCTCTGGACGAACTTGCCGCCCCGGCCTTCGGGCGGTTATTTTTCGGCGCGGCTGTGCCCGGGGCCTATTTTCGGCACACGTAGGCCATTCGCAAACTCTCGCGCCGAAAAATTCCAAGTCCGGCGGACGAAGTTGGCCAGCCCCACCCCCTAAGGCTATAGCCCACCCGTTTTTTAGGCCTTTTTCCGCTGGACGAACTTGGCGCCCGGCCTTCGGGCGGTTGTTTTTGGGCGGGTTGTTTTTGGGCGCGGCTGTGCCCGGGGCCTATTTTCGGCAGACGGAGGCCGCTCGCAAAGTCTCCCCGCCATTCCAAGTCCGGCGGACGAAGTTGGCCAGCCCCACCGCCCAAGGCTATAGCCCACCCGTTTTTGTGGCCTTTTTCCACTGGACGAACTTGGCGCCCCGGCCTTCGGGCGGTTATTTTTGGGCGCGGCTGTGCCCGGGGCCTATTTTCGGCACACGGAGGCCGCTCGCAAAGTCTCGCGCCCAAAAATTCCGAGTCCGGCAGACGAAGTTGGCCAGCCCCACCCCCCAAGGCTATAGCCCACCCGTTTTTGTGGCCTTTTTCCGCTGGACGAACTTGCCGACCCGGCCTTCGGGCGGTTATTTTTGGGCGCGGCTGTGCCCGGGGCCTATTTTTGGCACACGGAGCCCGCTCGTAAAGTCTCGCACCATTCCGAGGCCGGCGGACGAAGTTGGCCAGCACCACCCCCAAAGGCTATAGCCCACCCGTTTTTGTGGCCTTTTTCCGGTGGACGAACTTGCCGCCCCGGCCTTCGGGCGGTTATTTTTGGGCGCGGCTGTGCCCGGGGCCTATTTTTGGCACACCGGAGGCCGCTCGCAAAGTCTCGCGCCATTCCGCAGCCGGCGGACGAAGTTGGCCAGCACCACCCCCAAAGGCTATAGCCCACCCGTTTTTGTGGCCTTTTTCCGCTGCACGAAATTGCCGCCCCGGCCTTCGGGCGGTTATTTTTGGGCGCGGCTGTGCCCGGGGCATATTTTCGGCACACGGAGCCCGCTCGCAAAGTCTCGCGCCATTCCGAGGCCGGCGGATGAAGTTGGCCAGCACCACCCCCAAAGGCTATAGCCCACCCGTTTTTGTGGCCTTTTTCCGCTGGACGAACTTGCCGCCCCGGTCTTCGGGTGGTTATTTTTGGGCGCGGCTGTGCCCGGGGCCTATTTTCGGTACACGGAGGCCGCTCGCAAAGTCTCGCGCCCAAAAATTCCGAGTCCGGCAGACGAAGTTGGCCAGCCCCACCCCCCAAGGCTATAGCCCACCCGTTTTTGTGGCCTTTTTCCGCTGGACGAACTTGCCGACCCGGCCTTCGGGCGGTTATTTTTGGGCGCGGCTGTGCCCGGGGCCTATTTTCGTCACACGGAGCCCGCTCGCAAAGTCTCGCGCCATTCCGAGGCTGGCGGACGAAGTTGGCCAGCACCACCCCCAAAGGCTATAGCCCACCCGTTTTTGTGGCCTTTTTCCGCTGGACGAACTTGCCGCCCCGGCCTTCTGGCGGTTATTTTTGGGCGCGGTTGTGCTCGGGGCCTATTTTTGGCACACGGAGCCCGCTCGTAAAGTCTCGCGCCATTCCGCAGCCGGCGGACGAAGTTGGCCAGCACCACCCCGAAAGGCTATAGCCCACCCATTTTTGTGGCCTTTTTCCGCTGCACGAACTTGCCGCCCCGGCCTTTAGGCTGTTATTTTTGGGCGCGGCTGTGTCCGGGGCCTATTTTCGGCACACGGAGCCCGATCGCAAAGTCTCGCGCCATTCAGAGTCCGGCGGACGAAGTTGGCCAGCCCCACCCCCCAAGCCAATAGCCCCCCATTTTTGTGGCCTTTTTCCGCTGGACGAACTTGGCGCCCGGCCTTCGGGCGGTTGTTTTTGGGCGCGGCTGTGCCCGGGGCCTATTTTCGGCACACGGATGCCGCTCGCAAAGTCTCCCTCCATTCCAAATCCGGCGGACGAATTTGGCCAGCCCCACCCCCCAAGGCTATAGCCCACCCGTTTTTGTGGCCTTTTTCCGCTGGACGAACTTGGCGCCACAGCCTTTGGTCGGTTATTTTTGGGTGCGGCTGAGCCCGTGGACTATTTTCGGCACACGGAGGCCACTCGCAAAGTCTCACGCCATTCCGAGTCTGGCGGATGAAGTTGGCCAGCCCCACCCCCCAAGGCTATAGCCCGCCCGTTTTTGTGTTCTTTTTCCGCTGGACGAACTTGGCGCCCCGGCCTTCGGGCGGTTATTTTTGGGCGCAGCTTTGTCCGCGGCCTATTTTTGGCACATCGGATGGCCCCTCGCAAAACTCGCGGCATTCCGAGTCCGGCGGACAAAGATGGCCAGCCCCACCCCCCGATGCTATAACCCACCCGTTTTTTGTGGCCTTTTTCCACTGGACGAACTTGGCGCGCCGGCCTTGGGGCGGTTATTTTTGGCCGCGGCCTATTTTTGGCACACAGAGGCCCCTCGCAAACGCTCACAGGCATTCCGAGTCCGGCGCACGAAGTTGGCCAGCCCCACCCCCCAAGGCTATAGCCCGCCCGTTTTTGTGGTCTTTTTCCGCTGGACGAACTTGGCGCCCTGCCTTCGGGCGGTTGATTTTGGGGCGCGGCTGTGCCGGGGCCGATTTTCGGCACACGGAGGCCGCTCGCAAAGTCTCCCGCCATTCCAAGTCCGGCGGACGATTTGGCCAGCTCCACCCCCCAAGGCTATAGCCCACCAGATTTTGAGGCCTTTTTCCGCTGGACGAACTTGGCTCCCCGGCCTTCGGCGGTTATTTTTTGGGCGCGGCTGTGCCCAGGGGACTATTTTCGGCACACAGAGGCCACTCGCAAAGTCTCGCGCCCAAAAATTCCGAGTCCGGCGGACGAAGTTCGGCCAGCCCCACCCCCCAAGGCTATAGCCCACCCGTTTTTGTGGCCTTTTTCCACTGGACGAACTTGGCGCCCCGGCCTTCGTTGCGGTTATTTTTGGGCACGGCTGTGCCCGGGGCCTATTTTCGGCAAACGGAGGCCGCTCGCAAAGTCTCGCGCCCAAAAATTCCGAGTCCGGCAGACGAAGTTGGCCAGCCCCACCCCCCAAGGCTATAGCCCACACGTTTTTGTGGCCTTTTTCCACTGGACGAACAAGCCAACCCGGCCTTCGGGCGGTTATTTTTGGGCGCGGCTGTGTCGGGCCCTATTTTCGTCACACGGAGCCTGCTCGCAAAGACCCGCGCCATTCCGAGGCCGGCGGACGAAGTTGGCCAGCACCACCCCCAAGGCTATAGGCCACCCATTTTTGTGGCCTTTTTCCGCTGGACAAACTTGGCGCGCCGGCCTTCGGAGCGGTTATTTTTGGGCGCGGCTGTGCCCGGGGCCTATTTTCGGCACACGGAGGCCGCTCGCAAAGACTCGCGCCATTCCGAGGCCGGCGGACGAAGTTGGCCAGCACCACCCCCAAGGCTATAGCCCACCCATTTTTTGTGGCCTTTTTCCGCTGGACGAACTTGGCGCGCCGGCCTTCGGGCGGTTATTTTTGGGCGCGGGTGTGCCCGGGGACTATTTTCGTCACACAGAGCCCGCTCGCAAAGACTCGCGCCATTCCGAGGCCGGCGGACGAAGTTGGCCAGCACCACCCCCCCAAGGCTATAAGCCCACCCATTTTTGTGGCCTTTTTCCGCTGGACGAACTTGGCGCGCCGGCCTTCGGGCGGTTATTTTTTGGGCGCTGGCTGTGCCCGGGGCTTATTTTCGGCACACCCACATCGGAGGCCGCTCGCAAAGTCTCGCGCCCAAAAAATTCCGAGTCCGGCAGACGAAGTTGGCCAGGCCCACCCCCCAAGGCTATAGCCCACCCGTTTTTTGTGGCCTTTTTTCCGCTGGACGAACTTGCCGCCCCGGCCTTCGGGCGGTTATTTTTTGGCGCGGCTGTGACCGGGGCCTATTTTCAGCACACGGAGGCTGCTCGTAAAGTCTCGCGCCCAAAAATTCCGAGTCCGGCAGACGAAGTTGGCCAGCCTCACCCCCCAAGGCTATAGCCCACCCGTTTTTGTGGCCTTTTTCCGCTGGAACGAACTTGCCGCCCCCGGCATTCGGGCGGTTATTTTTGGGCGCGGCTGTGCCCGGGGCCTATTTTCGGCAGACGGAGCCCGCTCGCAAAGACTCGCGCCATTCCGAGGCCGGCGGACGAAGTTGGCCAGCACCACCCCCCAAGGCTATAGCCCACCCATTTTTGTGGCCTTTTTCCGCTGGACGCGAACTTGGCGCGCCGGCCTTCGGGCGGTTATTTTTGGGCGCGGCTGTGCCCGGGGCTTATTTTCGGCACACGGAGGCCGCTCGCAAAGTCTCGCGCCCAAAAATTCCGAGTCCGGCAGACGAAGTTGGCCAGGCCCACCCCCCAAGGCTATAGCCCCACCCGTTTTTGTGGCCTTTTTTCCGCTGGACGAACTTGCCGCCCCGGCCTTCGGGCGGTTATTTTTTGGCGCGGCTGTGACCGGGGCCTATTTTCAGCACACGGAGGCTGCTCGCAAAGTCTCGCGTCCAAAAATTCCGAGTCCGGCAGACGAAGTTGGCCAGCCCCACCCCCCAAGGCTATAGCCCACCCGTTTTTGTGGCCTTTTTCCGCTGGACGAACTTGCCGCCCCCGGCATTCGGGCGGTTATTTTTGGGCGCGGCTGTGCCCGGGGCCTATGTTCGGCACATGGAGCCCGCTCGCAAAGTCTCGAGCCATTCCGAGGCCGGCGGAAGAAGTCGGCCAGCCCCACCCCCCAATGCTATAGCTCACCCGTTTTTGTGGCCTTTTTCCGCTGGACGAACTTGGCGCCCCCGGTCTTCGGGCGGTTATTTTTGGGCGCGGCTGTACCCGGGTCCTATTTTCGGCAAACGGACGCTGCTCGCAAAATCTCGCGCCATTCTGAGTCCGGCGGACGAAGTTGGCCAGCCCCACCCCACAAGCCAATAGCCTCCCGTTTTTGTGGCCTTTTTCCGCTGGACGAACTTGGCGCCCGGCCTTCGGGCGGTTGTTTTTGGGCGCGGCTATGCCCGGGGCCTATTTTTGGCACACGGAGGCCGCTCGTAAAGTCTCCCCGCCATTCCAAGTCCGGCGGACGAAGTTGGCCAGCCCCACCCCACAAGCCAATAGCCCCCCGTTTTTGCGGCCTTTTTCCGCTGGACGAACTTGCTGCCCCGGCCTTCGGGCGGTTATTTTAGGGCGTGGCTGTTCCCGGGGCCTATTTTCGGCACACGGAGCCCGCTCGCAAAGTCTCGCGGCATTCCGAGTCCGGCGGATAAAGTTGGCCAGCCCCACCCCCCAAGGCTATAGCCCACCCCGTTTTTGTGGCCTTTTTCCGCTGGACGAGCTTGGCACTCCGGCCTTCAGGCGGTTATTTTTGGGCGCAGCTGTGCCCGGGGCCTATTTTCGGCACACGGAGGCCGCTCGCAAAGTCTCACGCCATTCCAAGTCCGGCGGACGAATTTGGCCAGCCCCACCCCCCAAGGCCATAGCCCACCCGTTTTTGTGGCCTTTTTCCGCTGGACGAACTTGGCGCCACAGCCTTTGGTCGGTTATTTTTGGGCGCTGCCATGCCCGGGGCCTATTTTCGGCACACGGAGGCCGCTCGTAAAGTCTCACGCCATTCCGAGTCCGGCGGACGAAGTTGGCCAGCCCCATCCCCCAAGCCCATAGCCCCCCCGTTTTTGTGGCCTTTTTCCGCTGGACGAACTTGGCGCCCCGGCCTTCGGGCGGTTATTTTTGGGCACGGCTGTGCCCGGGGCCTATTTTTGGCATACGGAGGCCGCTCGCAAAGTCTCACGCCATTCCAAGTCCGGCAGACGAATTTAACCAGCCCCACCCCCCAAGGCCATAGCCCACCCGTTTTGGTGGCCTTTTTCCGCTGGACGAACTTGGCGCCACAGCCTTTGGTCAGTTCTTTTTCGGTGTGGCTGCGCCCGGGGACTATTTTTGGCACACGGAGGCCGCTCGCAATGTCTCCCGCCATTCCGAGTCCGGCGGACAAAGTTGGCCAGCCCCACCCCCCAAGGCTATAGCCCGCCCGTTTTTGTGGTCTTTTGCCGCTGGACGAACTTCGCGCCCTGGCCTTCGGGCGGTTATTTTTGGTCGCGGCTTTGTCCGCGGCCTATTTTTGGCGCACGGAGACCCCTCACAAAGGTTCACGGCATTCCGAGTCCGGCGCACGAAGTTGGCCAGCCCCACCCCCCCAAGGCTATATCCCACCCGTTTTTGTGCCCTTTTTCCGCTGGACGAACATGGCGCCCCGGCCTTCGGGTGGTTTTTTTTGGGCGAGGCTTTTCTCACGGCCTATTTTTGGTACACGGAGGCCGCTCGAAATGTCTCGCGCCATTCCGAGTCCGGCAGACGAAGTCGGCCAGCCGCACCCCCCCAGGCTATAGCCCACCCGTTATGCGGCCTTTTTTTCCGCTGGACGAACTTGGCGCCCCAGCCTTCGGGTGGTTATTTTTGGGCGCGGCTGTGCCCGCGGCCTATTTTTGGCACACGGAGGCCGCTCACAAACTCTCGCACCATTCCGAGTCCGGCGGATGAAGTTGGCCAGCCCCACCCCCCAAGGCTATAGCCCACCCGTTTTTGTGGCCTTTCTTCCGCTGGAACGAACTTGTCGCCCCGGCCTTCGTGCGGTTATTTGAGCGTGGCTGTGCCTGTGGCCTATTTTTGGCACACGGAGGCCGCTCGCAAAGTCTCGCGCCATTCCGAGTCCAGCGGACGAAGTTGGCAAGCCCCACCCCCCAAGGCTATAGTCCACCCGTTTTTGTGGCCTTTATCCGCTGGACGAACATGGCGCCCCGGCCTCCCGGGCGGTTATTTTTGGTCGCAGCTGTGCCCACGGCCAATTTTTGGCACACGGAGGCCACTCGCAAAGTCTCGCGCCATTCCGAGTCCGGCGGACGAAGTGGGCCAGCCCCACCCCCCAAGGCTATAGCCCACCCGTTTTTTGTGGCCTTTTTCCGCTGGACGAACTTGGCGGCCCGGGGTTTGGGTGGTTATTTTTAGGCGTGGCTGTGTCCGAGGCCTATTTTTGGCACACGGAGGCGGCTCGCAAAGTCTCGCGCCATTCCGAGTCCGGCGGACGAGGTTGGCCAGCCCCAACCCCAAGGCTATAGCCCACCCGTTTTGTGGCCTTTTTCCGCTGGACGAACTAGGTGCCCCGGCCTTCGTGCGGTTATTTTTTAGCGCGCAATTTCCACGGCCTATTTTTGGCACAACGAGGCCGCTCGAAATGTCTCGCGCCATTCCAAGTCCGGCGTACGAAGTCGGCCAGCCCCACCCCCCCAGGCTATAGCCCACCCGTTTTGCGGCCTTTTTCCGCTGGACGAACTTGGGGCCCCGGCCTTCCTGCGGTTATTTTTTAGCGCGGCTGTGCTCGCGGCCTATTTTTGGCACACGGAGGCCACTCAAAAGGTCTCGCGCCATTCCGAGTCCAGCGGACAAAGTTGGCCAGCCCCACCCCCCAAGGCTATAGCCCACCTGTTTTTGTGGCCTTTTTCCGCTGGACGAACTTGGCGCCCCAGCCTTCGGACGGTTATTTTTGGGCGCGGCTGTGCCCGCAGCCTATTATTGGCACACGGAGGCCGCTCGCAAAGTCTCGCGCCATTCTGAGTCCGGCGGACGAAGTTGGCCAGCCTCACCCCCAAGGCTATAGCCCACCCGTTTTTGCGGCCTTTTTCGCTGGACGAACTTGGCGCCCCGGCCTTCGGGTGTTTACTTTTGGGCGTGGCTGTGCCCATGGCCTATTTTTGGTACACGGAGGCCGCTCGCAAAGTCTCGCGCCATTCCGAGTCCGGCGGACGAAGTTGGCCAGCCCCACCTCCCAAGGCTATAGCCCACCCATTTTGTGGCCTTTTTCCGCTGGACGAACTTGGCGCCCCGGCCTTCGTGCGGTTATTTTGAGTGCGTCTATGCCCGCGGCCTATTTTTGGCACACGGAGGCGCTCGCAAAGTCTCGCGCCATTCCGAGTTCGGCGGACGAGGTTGGCCAGCCCCAACCCCCGAGGCTATAGCCCACCCGTTTTGTGGCCTTTTTCCGTTGGACGAACTTGGTTCCCCGGCCTTCGTGTGGTTATTTTTTAGCGCGGCTATTTCCACGGCCTATTTTTGGTACACGGAGGCCGCTCGAAATGTCTCGCGCCATTCCGAGTCCGGCAGACGAAGTCGGCCAGCCGCACCCCCCCAGGCTATAGCCCACCCGTTCTGCGGCCTTTTTTCCGCTGGACGAACTTGGCGCCCCAGCCTTCGGGTGGTTTATTTTGGGCGCGGCTGTGCCCGCGGCCTATTTTTGGCACAACGGAGGCCGCTCACAAACTCTCGCACCATTCCGAGTCCGGCGGATGAAGTTGGCCAGCCCCACCCCCCAAGGCTATAGCCCACCCGTTTTGTGGCCTTTCTCCGCTGGACGAACTTGTCGCCCCCGGCCTTCGTGCGGTTATTTTGAGCGTGGCTGTGCCTGTGGCCTATTTTTGGCACACGGAGGCCGCTCGCAAAGTCTCGCGCCATTCCGAGTCCAGCGGACGAAGTTGGCAAGCCCCACCCCCCAAGGCTATAGTCCACCCCGTTTTTGTGGCCTTTATCGCTGGACGAACATGGCGCCCCGGCCTCCGGGCGGTTATTTTGGTCGCAGCTGTGCCCACGGCCAATTTTTGGCACACGGAGGCCACTCGCAAAGTCTCGCGCCATTCCGAGTCCGGCGGACGAAGTGGGCCAGCCCCACCCCCCAAGGCTATAGCCCACCCGTTTTTGTGGCCTTTTTCCGCTGGACGAACTTGGCGGCCCGGGGTTTGGGTGGTTATTTTTAGGCGTGGCTGTGTCCGAGGCCTATTTTTGGCACACGGAGGCGGCTCGCAAAGTCTCGCGCCATTCCGAGTCCGGCGGACGAGGTTGGCCAGCCCCAACCCCCAAGGCTATAGCCCACCCGTTTTGTGGCCTTTTTCCGCTGGACGAACTAGGTGCCCGGCCCTTCGTGCGGTTATTTTTTAGCGCGGCAATTTCCACGGCCTATTTTTGGCACACGGAGGCGCTCGAAATGTCTCGCGCCATTCCAAGTCCGGCGTACGAAGTCGGCCAGCCCCACCCCCCCAGGCTATAGCCCACCGTTTTGCGGCCTTTTTCCGCTGGACGAACTTGGGGCCCCGGCCTTCCTGCGGTTATTTTTTAGCGCGGCTGTGCTCGCGGCCTATTTTTGGCACACGGAGGCCACTCAAAAGGTCTCGCGCCATTCCGAGTCCAGCGGACAAAGTTGGCCAGCCCCACCCCCCAAGGCTATAGCCCACCTGTTTTTGTGGCCTTTTTCCGCTGGACGAACTTGGCGCCCCAGCCTTCGGACGGTTATTTTTGGGCGCGGCTGTGCCCGCAGCCTATTATTGGCACACGGAGGCCGCTCGCAAAGTCTCGCGCCATTCTGAGTCCGGCGGACGAAGTTGGCCAGCCTCACCCCCAAGGCTATAGCCCACCCGTTTTTGCGGCCTTTTTCCGCTGGACGAACTTGGCGCCCCGGCCTTCGGGTGTTTACTTTTGGGCGTGGCTGTGCCCATGGCCTATTTTTGGTACACGGAGGCCGCTCGCAAAGTCTCGCGCCATTCCGAGTCCGGCGGACGAAGTTGGCCAGCCCCACCTCCCAAGGCTATAGCCCACCCATTTTGTGGCCTTTTTCCGCTGGACGAACTTGGCGCCCCGGCCTTCGTGCGGTTATTTTGAGTGCGTCTATGCCCGCGGCCTATTTTTGGCACACGGAGGCCGCTCGCAAAGTCTCGCGCCATTCCGAGGCCGGCGGACGAAGTTGGCAAGCCCCACTCCCCAAGGCTATAGTCCACCCGTTTTTGTGGCCTTTATCCGCTGGACGAACTTGGCGCCCCGGCCTTCGGGCGGTTACTTTTGGGCGCGGCTGTGCCCGCGTCCTATTTTTGGCACACGGAGGCCGCTCGCAAAGTCTCGCGCCATTCCGATTCCGGCGGAAGAAGTTGGCCACCCCACCCCCCTAGGCTATAACCCACCCGTTTTTGTGGCCTTTTTCCGCTGGACGAACTTGGCGCCCCGGCCTTCGGGCGGTTACTATTGGACGCGGCTGTGCCCGCGGCCTATTTTTGGCCCACGGAGGCCGCTCGGAAAGTCTCGCACCATTCCGATTCCGGCGGACGAATTTGGCCAGCCCCACCCCCCAAGGCTATAGCCCACCCGTTTTTGTGGCTTTTTCCGCTGGACGAACTTGGCGCCCCGGCCTTCAGGTGGATACTATTGGGCACGGCTGTCCCCGCAGCCTATTTTTAGCACACAGAGGCTGCTCGCAAAGTCTCGCGCCATTCCGAGTCCGGCGGATGAAGTTGGCCAGCCCCACCCCCCAAGGCTATAGCCCTCCCGTTTTTGTGGCCTTTTTCCGCTGGACGAACTTAGCGCCCCGCCTTCGTGCGGTTATTTTTGGGCGCGGATGTGCCCGAGGCCTATTTTTGGTTGACGGAGGCCGCTCGCAAAGTCTCGCGCCATTCCGAGTCCGGCGGACGAAGTTGGCCAGCCCGAACCCCCAAGGCTATAGCCCACCCGTTTTGTGGCCTTTTTCCGCTGGACGAACTTGGCGCCCCGGCCTTCGTGCGGTTATTTTTTAGCGCGGCTGTTCCGACGGCCTATTTTTGGCACACGGAGGCCCCTCGCACAGTCTCGCGGCATTCCGAGTCCGGCGGACGAAGTTTGCCGGCCCCAAACCCCAAGGCTATAGCCCACCCGTTTTTGTAGGGGTGGCAAAAATCCCCCCGGGGACGGGTACCCTCGGGGATTTTCCCCATTCGGGGAGGGTACGGGGATAATTTTTTACCCTATTTTTTATTCGGGGAGGGGACGGGGAAAATTTTTTACCCAATTTTTTATTCGGGGAGGGGACGGGGATGAGGTGGAATCCCCATCCCCTACCCATTTCCCCATTTTAATTTTAATTTTAATTTTAATTTTTAAAATTCCTAATAAATAAATTACAAAATTATAAATATTGTTAAAAATAATAAATATCAAAATATTTATATTATTAAATGCTAATAGGTATCCTACATTAGCTCAAATTGCTTGAGATATTTTGGCAATTCCAATTACAACAGTTGCTTCTGAATCAGCTTTTAGCACCGGTGGTAGAGTTGTGAACCCACACCGTAACAAACTTCATCCAAGCACATTGGAGGCCTTAATGTGCTGTCAAATTTGGTTACGAGCTTACAATAGCAGTATGAGTTTATTTTACATTGTAATTATATTATACAGTTATTAATATTTGCACTTATAAGTTACTTTACTTATATCATTTTCATTGTTTTTGGTTTGAAATCTGAGGCTATCTCTCAATTTGCCACATTTCTCGAGGAAGAACAGGAGGAGCAGGATGAGCAGGAGGTAAATAGTTTTATTAAAAATATTAATTGAGTATCTACATTTATTTCATTTATTTTATTGCCGATATAAAGATTATGAAGATTGAGTTATTGACCAAGATAATTATTTTAATAATTTATATTTTGAATGTGACTTTGTAATGGATCAATATTTATGTAAGATATATATTTGAACTTTATTTTTATTTGAACTTTTTATTTTAATATGATTAATTTAAAATCAAAAATAAAAAATGTATTAGACTATTAGTTATTCGGGGACCGGGGACCCTCGGGGATCCCCTGTTATTATTCGGGGAGGGGATGAGGATTCTCTCAAGCAATTCTGACGGGGACAGAGAAGGGACGGGAATATACGCAAAATATCGGGGATGGGTATGGGGAGATTGGTCCCCTCCCCTCCCCTCCCCTCCCCATTGCCACCCCTACGTTTTTGTGGCCTTTTTCCGCTGGACGAACTTGGCGCCCCGGCCTTCGGGCGGTTATTTTTGGGCGCGGCTGTGCCCGCGGCCTATTTTTGGCACATGGAGGCCGCTCGTAAAGTCTCGCGCCATTCCTAGTCCGGCGGACGAAGTTCGCCGGCCCCACCCCCCAAGGCTATAGCACACCCGTTTTTGTGGCCTTTTTCCGCTGGACGAACATGGCGCCCTGGCCTTCGAGCGGTTATTTTTGGGCGCGGCTGTGCCCGCGTCCTATTTTTGGCACACGGAGGCCACTCGCAATGTCTCGCGCCATTCCGAGTCCGGCGGACGAAGTTGGCCAGCCCCACCCCCCAGGCCTATAGCCCACCCGTTTTTGTGGCCTTTTTCCGCTGGACGAACTTGGCGCCCCGGCCTTCAGGCGGTTATTTTTGGGCACGGCATTGTCCGCGGCCTATTTTTGGCACACGGAGGCCCCTCGCAAAGTCTCGCGCCATTCCGAGTCCGGCGGACGAATTTGGCCAGCCCCACCCACCCCCCAAGGCTATAGCCCACACGTTTTTGTGGCATTTTTCCGCTGGACGAACTTGGCGGCCCGGCCTTCGGCCGATTATTTTTGGGCGCGGCTTTGTCCGTGGCCTAATTTTGGCACACGGAAGCCCCTCGCAAAGTCTCACGGCATTCCGAGTCCGGCGGACGAAGTTGTGGCCAGCCCCACCCCCCAAGGCTATAGCCCACCCGTTTTTGTGGCCTTTTTCCGCTGGACGAACTTGGCGCCCCGGCCTTCGGGCGGTTATTTTTGGGTGCAGCTTTGCCCACCGGCCTATTTTTGGCACACGGACGCCCCTCGCAATGTCTTGTGGCATTCCGAGTCCAGCAGACGAAGTTGGCCAGCCCC
Source organism: Citrus unshiu (assembly GCA_033242345.1). Taxonomy (NCBI): domain Eukaryota; kingdom Viridiplantae; phylum Streptophyta; class Magnoliopsida; order Sapindales; family Rutaceae; genus Citrus; species Citrus unshiu. The sequence continues at coordinate 65,773 of BTHF01000063.1, forward strand.
ACCCCCAAAGGCTATAGCCCACCCGTTTTTGTGGCCTTTTTCCGCTGGACGAACTTGGCGCCCCGGCCTTCGGGCGGTTATATTTTTGCGCGGCTTTGCCCGCGGCCTATTTTTGGCACACGGAGGCCCCTCGCAAAGTCTCGCGCCATTCCCAGTCCGGCGGACGAAGTTGGCCAGCCCCACCCCCCAAGGCTATGGCCCACCCATTTTTGTGGCCTTTTTCCGCTGGCGAACTTGGCGCCCCGGCCTTCGGGTGGTTATTTTTGGCGCGCCTTTGCCTGCAGGCTATTTTAGGCACACGGAGGCCCCTCGCACAGTCTCGCGGCATTCCGAGTCCGGCGGACGAAGTTGGCCAGCCCCACCCCCCAAGGCTATAGCCCACCCGTTTTTGTGGCCTTTTTCCGCTGGACAAACTTGTCGCCCCGGCCTTCGGGCTGTTATTTTTTGGGCGCGGCTTTGCCCGCGGCCTATTTTTGGCACACGGAGGCCCCTCAGAAAGTCTCGCGGCATTCCGAGTCCGGCGGACGAAGTCGGCCAGCCCCACCCCCGAAGGCTATAGCCCACCTGTTTTTGTGGCCTTTTTCCGATGGACGAACTTGGTGACCCGGCCTTCGGGCGGTTATTTTTGGCGCGGCATTGCCCGCGGCATATTTTTGGCACACGGAGGCCCCTCGCAAAGTCTCGCGGCTTTCCGAGACCGGCGGACGAAGTGGGCCGCCCCACCCCCAAAAGCTTTAGCCCACATGTTTTTGTAGCCTTTTTCAACTGGACGAACTTGGCGCCCCGGCCTTCAGGCGGTTATTTTTGGGCGCGGCTTTGCCCGCGGCTATTTTTGGCACACGGAGGGCCCTCGCAATGTCTCCCGGCATTCCGAGTCCGGCGGACGAAGTGGGCCAGCCCCACCCCCGAAGGCTATAGCCCACCCGTTTTTGTGGCCTTTTTCGCTGGACGAACTTGGCGCCCCGGCCTTCGGGCGGTTATTTTTGGGCGCAGCTTTGCCCGCGGCCTATTTTTGGCAGATGTAGGCCATTCGCAAAGTCTCGCGGCATTCCGAGTCCGGCTGACGAAGTTGGCAGCCCCCACCGACCAAGGCTATAGCCCACCCGTTTTTGTGGCCTTTTTCCGCTGGACGAACTTGGCGCCCCGGCCTTCGGGCGGTTTTTTTTTGGGCGCGGCATTGCCCGCGGCCTATTTTTGGCACAAGGAGGCCCCTCGCAAAGTCTCTCGGCATTCCCAGTCCGGCGGACGAAGTTGGCCAGTCCCACCCCCCAAGGCTATAGCCCACCCGTTTTTGTGGCCTTTTTGCGCTGGACGAACTTGGCGCCCCGGCCTTCGGGCGGTTTTTTTTTGGCGCGGTATTGTGCGCAGCCTATTTTTGGCACAAGGAGGCCCCTCGCAAAGTCTCGCGGCATTCCGAGACCGGCGGACGAAGTTGGCCGCCCCACCCCCAAAGGCTACAGCCCACCCGTTTTTGTGGCCTTTTTCCGCTGGACGAACTTGGCGCCCCGGCCTTCGGGCGGTTATTTTTGGGCGCGGCATATTTTTGGCACACGAAAGCCACTTGCAAAGTCTCGTGCCATTCTGAGTCCGGCGGACGAAGTTGGCCAGCCCACCCCCCAAGGCTATAGCCCACCTATTTTTGTGGCTTTTTCCGCCGGACGAACTTGGCGTCCCGGCCTTCAGGCGGTTATTTTTGGGTGCGGCTGTGCCCGGGGCCTATTTTCGGCACACCCCCCAAGGCTATAGCCCACCCGTTTTTGTGTCCTTTTTCCGCTAGACGAACGTGGCGCCCCAGCCTTTGGACGGTTATTTTTTGGCGCGGCTGTGCCCGGGGCCTATTTTCGGTAAACGGAGGCTGCTCGCAAACTCTCGACCTATTCCGAGTCCGGCGGACGAAGTTGGCCTGCCCCACCCCCCATGCCTATAGCCCACCCGTTTTTGTTGCCTTTTTCCGCTGGACGAACTTGGCGCCCCGGCCTTCGAATGGTTATTTTTGGGCGCGGCTGTGCCCGGGGCCTATTTTCGGCAAACGGAGGCCGCTCGCAAAGTCTCGTGCCATTCCGAGTCCGGCGGACGAAGTTGGCCAGCCCCACCCCCCAAGGCTATAGCCCACCCGTTTTTGTGGCCTTTTTCCACTGGAAGAACTTGGTGCCCCCGGCCTTCGGGCGGTTTTTTTTGGCCGCGGCTTTGTCCGGGGCCTATTTTCAGCACACAGAGGCCACTTGCAAAGTCTCGCTCCATTCCGAGTCCGGCGGACGAAGTTGGCCAGCCCCACCCCCCAAGGCTATAGCCCACCCGTTTTTTGTGGCCTTTATCCGGCTGACGAACTTGGCGCCCCGGCCTTCGGGTGGTTATTTTTGGGCGCGGCTATGCCCGGGGTCTATTTTCGGCACACAGAGGCCGCTCGTAAAGCCTCGCGCCATTCCGAGTCCGGCGGACGAAGTTGGCCAGCCCCACCCCCCAAGGCTATAGCACACCCGTTTTTGTGGCCTTTTTCGCTGGACGAACTTGGCGCCCCGGCCTTCGGGCGGTTATTTTTATGTGCGGCTGTGTCCGGGGCCTATTTTCGGCACACGGAGGCTGCTCGCAAAGTCTCACGCCATTCCAAGTCCGGAGGATGAAATGAACCAACCCACCCCCCAAGGCTATAGCCCACCCGTTTTTGTGGCCTTTATCCGGCTGACGAACTTGGCGCCCCGGCCTTCGGGTGGTTATTTTTGGGCGCGGCTATGCCCGGGGTCTATTTTCGGCACACAGAGGCCGCTCGTAAAGCTCGCGCCATTCCGAGTCCGGCGGACGAAGTTGGCCAGCCCCACCCCCCAAGGCTATAGCACACCCGTTTTGTGGCCTTTTTCCGCTGGACGAACTTGGCGCCCCGGCCTTCGGGCGGTTATTTTTATGTGCGGCTGTGTCCGGGGCCTATTTTCGGCACACGGAGGCTGCTCGCAAAGTCTCACGCCATTCCAAGTCCGGAGGATGAAATGAACCAACCCACCCCCCAAGGCTATAGCCCACCCGTTTTTGTGGTCTTTTTCCGCTGGACGAACGTGGCGCCCCGGCCTTTGGGCAGTTATTTTTGGGTGTGGCTGTGCCCGGGACCTATTTTCGGCACACCGAGGCCGCTCGCAGAGTCTCCCGCCATTCCGAGTCCGGCGGACGAAGTTGGCCAGCCCCACCCCCCATGGCTATAGCGCACCCGTTTTTGTGGCCTTTTTCCGCTGGACGAACTTGGCGCCCGGCCTTCGGGCGGTTATTTTTGGGCGCGGCTGTCTCCGGGTCCTATTTTCGGCACACGGAGGATGCTCGCAGAGTCTCCCACCATTCTGAGTCCGGCGGACGAAGTTGGCCAGCCCCACCCCCCAAGGCTATAGCCGACCGTTGTTGTGGCCTTTTTCCGCTGGACGAACGTGGCGGCCCCGGCCTTCGGGTGGTTATTTTTGGGCAAGGCTGTGCCTGGGGCCTATTTTCAGTACACAGAGGCCACTCAAAAAGTCTCGCTCCATTCCGAGTCCGGCGGACGAAGTTGGCCAGCGCCACCCCCCAAGGCTATAGCCCACCTGTTTTTGTGTCCTTTTTCCGGTGGACGAACGTGACGCCCCAGCCTTCGGACGGTTATTTTTGGGCGCGGGCTGTGCCCGGGGCCTATTTTCGGTAAATGGAGGCGGCTCGCAAACTCTCGCGCTATTCCGAGTCCGGCGGACGAAGTTGGCCAGCCCCACCCCCCAAGGCTATAGCCCACCCGTTTTTGTTGCCTTTTTCCGCTGGACGAACTTGGCGCCCCGGCCTTCGGGCGGTTATTTTTGGGTGCGGCTGTGCCCGGGGCCTATTTTTGGCAAACGGAGGCCGCTCGCAAAGTCTCGTGCCATTCCGAGTCCGGCGGACGAAGTTGGCCAGCCCCACCCCCCAAGGCTATAGCCCACCCATTTTTGTGGCCTTTTTCCGCTGGACGAACTTGGCGCCCCGGCCTTCGGGCGCGTTATTTTTATGTGCGGCTGTGCCCGGGGCCTATTTTCGGCACACGGAGGCTGCTCACAAAGTCTCACGCCATTCCAAGTCCGAAGGACGAAGTGGGCCACCCCACCTCCCAAGTCTATAGCCCACCGTTTTTTGTGGCCTTTTTCCGCTGGACGAACGTCGCGCCCCGGCCTTTCAGGCAGTTATTTTTTAGCATGGCTGTGCCCGGGCCTATTTTCGGCACACGGAGGCTGGTCACAAAGTCTCCCGCCATTCCGAGTCCGGCGGACGAAGTTGGCCAGCCCCACCCCCCAAGGCTATAGCCCAACCGTTTTTGTGGCCTTTTTCGGCTGGACGAACGTGGCGCCCCGGCCTTTGGGCGGTTATTTTTGGGCAAGGCTGTGCCCGGGGCCTATTTTCAGTACACAGAGGCCACTCGAAAAGTCTCGCTCCATTCCGAGTCCGGCGGACGAAGTTGGCCAGCGCCACCCCCCAAGGCTATAGCCCACCTGTTTTGTGTCCTTTTTCCGGTGGACGAACGTGACGCCGCAGCCTTCAGACGGTTATTTTTGGGCGCGGCTTTGCCCGGGGCCTATTTTCAGTAAACGGAGGCTGCTCGCAAACTCTCGCGCTATTCCGAGTCCGGCGGACGAAGTTCGCCAGCCCCACCCCCCAAGGCTATAGCCCACCCGTTTTTGTTGCCTTTTTCCGCTGGACGAACTTGGCGCCCCGGCCTTCGGGCAGTTAATTTTGGGTGCGCTGTGCCCGGGGCCTATTTTTGGCAAACGGAGGCCGCTCGCAAAGTCTCGTGCCATTCCGAGTCCGGCGGACGAAGTTGGCCAGCCCCACCCCCCAAGGATATAGCCCACCCGTTTTTGTGGCCTTTTTTCCGCTGGACGAACTTGGCGCCCCGGCCTTCGGGCGGTTATTTTTATGTGCGGCTGTGCCCGGGGCCTATTTCGGCACACGGAGGCTGCTCGCAAAGTCTCACGCCATTCCAAGTCCGGAGGACGAAGTGGGCCACCCCACCCCCCAAGGCTATAGCCCACCTGTTTTGTGGCCTTTTTCCGCTGGATGAACGTGGCGCCCCAACCTTTGGGCAGTTATTTTAGGCCGTGGCTGTGCCCGGGGCCTATTTTCGGCACACGGAGAGCGCTCGCAGAGTCTCCCGCCATTCCGAGTCCGGCGGACGAAGTTGGCCAGCCCCACCCCCCATGGCTATAGCCCACCCGTTTTTGTGGCCTTTTTCCGCTGGAAGAACGTGGCACCCCGGGCTTCGGGCGGTTATTTTTGGGCACGACTGTGCCCGGGGCCTATTTTCAGGCACACGGAGGCCACTCTCAAAGTCTCGCGCCATTCCGAGTCCGGGCGGACGAAGTTGGCCAGCCCCACCAGCCAAGGCTATAGCCCACCCGTTTTTGTGTCCTTTTTCCGCTGGATGATCGTGGCGCCCCGACCTTCGGACGGTTATTTTTCGGCGCGGCTGTGCACGGGGCCTATTTTCAGCACACGAAGGCCACTCGCAAAGTTTAAGCACCATTCTGAGTCCGGCGGACGAAGTCGGCCAGCCCCAACCCCCAAGGCTATAGCCCACCGTTTTTGTGGCCTTTTTCCGCTGGAAGAACGTTGGCGCCCCGGGCTTCGGGCGGTTTTTTTTGGGCACGACTGTGCCCGGGGCCTATTTTCAGCACACGGAGGCCACTCGCAAAGTCTCGCGCCATTCCGAGTCCGGCGGACGAAGTTGGCCAGCCCCACCAGCCAAGGCTATAGCCCACCCATTTTTGTGTCCTTTTTCCGCTGGACGAACGTGGCGCCCCGGCTTGGGACGGTTATTTTGGGCGCGGCTGTGCCCGGGGCCTATTTTCAGCACACGGAGGCCGCTTGCAAAGTCTCGCGCCATTCCGAGGTCCGGCGGTCGAAGTTGGCCAGCCCCACCCCTCAACGCTATAGCGCACCCGTTTTTGTGGCCTTTTTCGCTGGACGAACTTGGCGCCCCGTCCTTCGGACGGTTATTTTTGGGGTGCGGCTGTGACCGGGGCCTATTTTTGGCACACGGAGGCCGTTTGCAAAGTCTCGCGCCATTCCGAGTCCGGCGGACGAAGTTGGCCAGCCCCACCCCCCAAGGCTATAGCCACCCGTTTTTTGTGGCCTTTTTCCGCTGGACGAACTTGGCTCCCCGGCCTTCGGGCGGTTATTTTTATGTGCGGCTGTGCCCGGGGCCTATTTTTGGTACACGGAGGCTGCTCGCAAAGTCTCGCGCCTTTCCAAGTCCGGCGGACGAAGTGGGCCACCCCACCCCCCAAGGCTATAGCCCACCCGTTTTTGTGGCCTTTTTCCGCCAGACGAACTTGGCGCCCCGGCCTTCGGGCTGTTATTTTTGGGCAAGGCTGTGCCCGGGGCCTATTTTCAGCATACGGAGGCCCACTCGCAAAGTCTCGCTCCATTCCGAGTCTGGCGGACGAAGTTGGCCAGCCCCACCCCCCAAGGCTATAGCCCACCCATTTTTGTGGCCTTTTTCCGCTGGACGAACTTGGCGCCTCGGACTTTCGGGCGGTTATTTTTGGGCGCGGCTGTCGCCGGGGCCTATTTTCGGCAAACGGAGGCCGTTCGCAATGTCTCGCGCCATTCCGAGTCCGGCGGACGAAGTTGGCCAGCCCCACCACCCAAGGCTATAGCCCACCCGTTTTTGTGGCCTTTTTCCGCTGGACGAACTTGGCGCCCCGGCCTTCGGGTGGTTATTTTTATGTGCGGCTGTGCCCGGGGCCTATGACGGCGCACGGAGGCCGCTCGCAAAGTCACGCACCATTCCGAGTCCGGCGGACGAAGTCGGCCAGCCCCACCCCCCAAGGCTATAGCCCACCCGTTTTTGTGGCCTTTTTCCGCTGGACAAACTTGGCGCCCCGGCCTTCGGGCAGTTATTTTTGGGCACGGCTGTGCCCGGGGCCTTTTTTCCACACATGGCGGCCGCTCGCAAAGTGTGGCGCCATTCCGAGTCCGGCGGACGAAGTGGGCCAGCCCCACCCCCCAAGGCTATAGCCCACCCGTTTTTGTGGCCTTTTTTCCGCTGGACGAACTTGGCGCCCCGGCCTTCGGGCGGTTATTTTTGGGCACGGCTGTGCCCGGGGCCTATTTTTCGCAAACGGAGGCCGCCTCGCAAAGTCTCGGGCCATTCCGAGTCGGCGGACGAAGTTGCCACCCCACCCCCCAAGGCTATAGCCCTCCCGTTTTTGTGGCCTTTTTTCCGCTGGACGAACTTGGCGCTCCGGCTTTCCGGCGGTTATTTTTATGTGCGGCTGTGGCCGAGGCCTATTTTCAGCACACGGAGGCCACTCGCAAAGTCTCGCACCATTCCGAGTCCGGCGGACGAAGTTGGCCAGCCCAACCCCCCAAGGCTATAGCCCACCCGTTTTTGTGTCCTTTTTCCGCTGGATGAACGTGGCGCCCCAGCCTTCGGACGGTTATTTTTGGACGCGGCTGTGTCCGGGGCTTATTTTCAGCACGCGGAGGCCGCTCGCAAAGTCTCGCGCCATTGCGAGTCCAGCGGACGAAGTTGGCCAGCCCCACCCCCCAAGGCTATAGCCCACCCGTTTTTGTGGCTTTTTCCGCTGGACGAACATGGCGCCCCGGCCTTCGGGCGGTTATTTTTGGGCGTGGCTGTGCCCGGGGCCTATTTTCGGCACACGGAGGCCTCTCGCAAAGTCTCGCGCCATTCCGAGTCCCGGCGGACGAAGTTGGCAGCCCCACCCCCCAAGGCTATAGCCCACCCATCTTTGTGGCTTTTTTCCGCTGGACGAACATGGCGCCTCCGCCTTCGGGCGGTTATTTTCGGGCATAGGCTGCGCCCGGGGCCTATTTTCGGCACACGGAGGACTCTCGCAAAGTCTCACGCCATTCCGAGTCCGGCGGACGAAGTCAGCCCGCCCCACCTCCCAAGGCTATAGCCCTCCTGTTTTTGTGGCCTTTTTCCGCTGGACGAACTTGGCTCCCCGGCCTTCGGGCGGTTATTTTTACGCGCGGCTGTGCCCAGGGCCTATTTTTGGGGGACCTATTTTTGGCACAGGGAGGCCGCTCGCAAAGTCTCTCGCCATTCCAAGTCCGGCGGACGAAGTCGGCCAGCCCCACCCCACAAGGCTATAGCCCACCCGTTTTTGTGGCCTTTTTCCGCTGGACGAACTTGTCGCCCCGGCCTTCGGGGCGGTTATTTTTGGGTCTGGCTGTGCCCGGGGCGTATTTTCGGAACACGGAGGCCGCTCGCAAAAGTCTCGCACCATCCCGAGTCCGGCGGACGAAGTTGGCCAGCCCCACCCCCCAAGGCTATAGCCCACCCGTTTTTGTGGCCTTTTTCCGCTGGACGAACTTGGCACCCCAGCCTTCGGGCAGTTATTTTCGGGCGCGGCTGTGTCCAGGGCCTATTTTCGACACCAAACAACCTACGGAGGGCCGGTCGCAAAGTCTGTCGCTATTCCGAGTCCGGCGGACGAAGTTGGCCAGCCCAACACCCCCAGGCTATAGCCCACCCGTTTTTGTGGCCTTTTTGCGCTGGACGAACTTGGCGCCCCGGCCTTCGGGCGGTTATTTTTGGGTACGGCTGTGCCCGGTGCCTATTTTTGGCACACCGACACCCCTCGCAAAGTCTCGCGGCATTCCGAGTCCGGCGGACGAAGTTGGCCAGCCCCACCCCCCAATGCCATAGCCCACCCATTTTTGTGGCATTTTTCCGCTGGACGAACTTGGCGCCCCGGCCTTCGGGCGGTTAATTTTATGCGCGGCTTTGCCCGTGGCCTATTTTTGGCTCATGGAGGGGTCCTCGCAAAGTCTCACGGCATTCCGAGTCTGGCGGACGAAGTGGGCCAGCTCCACCCCCCAAGGCTATAGCCCACCCCGTTTTTTTGGCCTTTTTCCGCTGGATGAACTTGACGCCCGGCCTTCGGGTGGTTATTTTTGGGCGCGGCTCTGCCCGCGGCCTATTTTTAGCACACGGAGGCCCCTCGCAAACTCTCGCGGCATTCCGAGTCCGGCGGACGAAGTTGGCCAGCCCCACCCCCCAAGGCTATAGCCCACCCGTGTTTTTGTCTTTTTCCGCTGGACGAAGTTGGGGCCCAGCCTTCGGGCGGTTATTTTTGGCACGGCTTTGCCCGCGGCCTTTTTTTGGCACACGGAGGCCCCTCGCAAACTCTCGCGGCATTCCGATTCCGGCGGACGAAGTTGGCCAGCCCCACCCGCCAAGGCTATAGCCCACCCGTGTTTTTGGCCTTTTTCCGCTGGACGAAGTTGGCGCCCCGGCCTTCGGGCGGTTATTTTTGGGCACGGCTTTGCCCACGCACGTTTTTTGGCACACGGAGGCCCCTCGCAAACTCTCGCGGCATTCTGAGTCCGGCGGACGAAGTCGACCAGCCCCACCCCCCAAGGCTATAGCCCACCCGTGTTTTTGGCCTTTTTCCGCTGGACGAAGTTGGCGCCCCGGCCTTCGGGTAGTTATTTTTGGGCACGAATTTGCCCGCGGCCTTTTTTTGGCACACGGAGGCCCCTCGCAAACTCTCGCGGCATTCCGAGTCCGGCGGACGAAGTTGGCCATCCGCACCCCCCAAGGCTATAGCCCACCCACTTTGTGGCCTTTTTCCGCTGGACGAACTTGGCGCCCGGCCTTCGGGCGGTTATTTTTGGGTTGCGGCTGTGCCCGGTGCCTATTTTTGGCACACCGACACCCCTCGCAAAAGTCTCGCGGACATTCCGAGTCCGGCGGACGAAGTTGGCCAGCCCCACCCCACAAGGCTATAGCCCACCCGTTTTTGTGGCCTTTTTCCGCAGGACGAACTTGGCGACCCGGCCTTCGGGCGGATGTTTTTGGGCGCGGCTTTGCCCACGGCCTATTTTTGGCACACGGACACTCCTCGCAAAGTTTCATGGCATTCCGAGTCCAGCGGACGAAGTTGGCCAGCCCCAGCCCCCAAGGCTATAGCCCACACCCGTTTTTGTGGCCTTTTTCCGCTGGACGAACTTGGCGCCCCGGCCTTCGGCGGTTATTTTTGGGCGCGGCTTTGCCCGCGGCCCTATTGTTGGCACATGGAGGCCCCTCGCAAAGTCTCGCGGCATTCCGAGTCCGGCGGACGAAGTAGGCCAGCCCCACCCCCCAAGGCTATAGCCCACCCGTAGTTGTGGCCTTTTTCCGCTGGACGAACTTGGCGCCCGACCTTCGGGTGGTATTTTTAGGCGCGGCTTTGCCCGCCGGCCTAGTTTTGGCACACGGAGGCCCCTCGCAAAGTCTCGCGGCATTCCGAGTCCGGCGGACGAAGTTGGCCATCCGCACCCCCCAAGGCTATAGCCCACCCATTTTTGTGGCCTTTTTCCGGTGGACGAACTTGGCGCCCCGGCCTTCGGGCGGTTATATTTTGGGTGCGGCTGTGCCCGGTGCCTATTTTTGGCACTACCGACACCCCTCGCAAAGTCTCGCGGCATTCCGAGTCCGGCGGACGAAGTTGCCCAGCCCCACCCCCCAATGCCATAGCCCACCCGTTTTGTGGCCTTTTTCCGATGGACGAACTTGGCGCCCCGGCCTTCGGGCGGTTAATTTTATGCGCGGCTTTGCCCGTGGCCTATTTTTGGCACACGGAGGGTCCTCGCAAAGTCTCGCGGCATTCCGAGTCTGGCGGACGAAGTGGGCCAGCCCCACCCCCCAAGGGCTATAGCCCAACCGTTTTTGTGGCCTTTTTCCGCTGGATGAACTTGGCGCCCCGGCCTTCGGGTGGTTATTTTTGGGGGCGGCTCTGCCCGCGGCCTATTTTAGCACAAGGAGGCCCCTCGCAAACTCTCACGGCATTCAAGTCCGGCGGACGAAGTTGGCCAGCCCCACCCCCCAAGGCTATAGCCCACCCGTGTTTTTGGCTTTTTCCGCTGGACGAAGTTGGGGCCCCAGCCTTCGGGCGGTTATTTTTGGGCGTGGCTTTACCCGCGGCCTATTGTTGGCGCACGGAGGCCGCTCGCAAAGTCTCGCGGCATTCCGAGTCCGGCGGACAAAGTCGGCCAGCCCCACCCCCCAAGGCTATAGCCCACCCGTTGTTGTGGCCTTTTTCCGCTGGACGAACTTGGCGCCCCGACCTTCGGGCGGTTAGTTTTTGGGCGCGGCTTTGCCCGCCGGCCTAGTTTTGGCACACGGAGGCCCCTCGCAAAGTCTCGCGGCATTCCGAGTCCGGCGGACGAAGTTGGCCATCCGCACCCCCCAAGGCTATAGCCCACCCATTTTTGTGGCTTTTTTCCGCTGAACGAACTTGGCGCCCCGGCCTTCGGGCGGTTATTTTTGGGTGCGGCTGTGGCCCCGGTGCCTATTTTTGGCACACAATACCCCGACAGCCCTTGCAAAGTCTCGCGGCATTCCGAGTCCGGCGGACGAAGTTGCCCAGCCCCACCCCCCAATGCCATAGCCCCACCCGTTTTTGTGGCCTTTTTCCGCTGGACGAACTTGGCGCCCCGGCCTTCGGGCAGTTAAATTTATTGCGCGGCTTTGCCCGTGGCCTATTTTTGGCACACGGAGGGTCCTCGGAAAGTCTCGCGGCATTTCCGAGTCTGGCCGGACGAAGTGGGCCACCCCACCCCCCAAGGCTATAGCCCACCCGTTTTTGTGGCCTTTTTCCGCTGGATGAACTTGCGCCCCGGCCTTCGGGCGGTTATTTTTGGGCGCGGCTCTGCCCGCAGCCTATTTTTAGCACACAGAGGCCCCTCGCAAACTCTCGCGGCATTCCGAGTCCGGCGGACGAAGTTGGCCAGCCCCACCCCCCAAGGCTATAGCCCACCCGTGTTTTTGGCCTTTTTCCGCTGGACGAAGTTGGCGCCAACGGCCTTCGGGTGGTTATTTTTGGGCACGGGCTTTGCCCGCGCACTTTTTTTGGTACACGGAGGCCCCTCGCAAACGCTCGCGGCATTCGAGTCCGGCGGACGAAGTTGGCCATCCCCACCCCCCAAGGCTATAGCCCACCCGTTTTTGTGGCCTTATTCGCTGGACGAACTTGCCGCCCGGCCTTCGGGTGGTTATTTTTGAGTGCGGCTGTGCCCGGTGCCTATTTTTGGCACACCCGACGTCCCTCGCAAAGGCTCGCGGCATTCCGAGTCCGGCGGACGAAGTTCGCCAGCCCCACCTCCCAATGCCATAGCCACCCGTTTTTGTGGCCTTTTTCCGCTGGACGAACTTGGCGCCCCGGCCTTCGGGCGGTTAATTTTATTTACGGCTTTGCCCATGCCTATTTTTGGCACACGGAGGGTCCTCGCAAAGTATCGCGGCATTCCGAGTCTGGCGGACGAAGTTCCCCCGCCCCATCCCCCAAGGCTATAGCCCACCCGTTTTTGTGGCCTTTTTCCGCTGGACAAACTTGGCGCCCCGGCCTTCGGGCGGTTATTTTTGGGCGTGGCTGTGCCCACGGCCTATTTTTGGCACACGGAGGCCGCTCGCGAAGTCTCGCGCCATTCCGAGGCTCGGCGGACGATGTTGGCCAGCCCCACCCCCAAGGCTATGGCCCACCCGTTTTTGTGGCCTTTTTCCGCTGGACGAACTTGGCGCCCCGGCCTTCGGGGCAGTTATTTTTGGGAGCGGCTTTGGCCCCGGCCAATTTTAGGCACACGGAGGCCGCTCGTAATGTCTCGCGGCATTCCGAGTCCGGCGGACGAAGTTGGCCAGCCCCAACCCCAAGGTATAGCCCACCCGTTTTCGTGGCCTTTTTCGCTGGACGAACATGGTACCCCCGGCCTTCGGGCGGTTAATTTTGGACGCGGCTTTTGCCCGCAGCGTATTTTTGGCACACGGAGGCCCCTCGCAAAGTCTCGCGGCATTCCGAGTCCGGCGGACGAAGTTGGCCATCCCCACCCCCCAGGCTATAGCCCACCCGTTTTTGTGGCCTTTTTCCGCTGGACGAACTTGGCGCCCCGGCCTTCGGGCGGTTATTTTTGGGCGCGGGCTGTGCCCGCGGCTATTTTGGCATACGGAGGCCGCTCGCGAAGTGTCGCGCCATTCCGAGTCCGGCGGACGAAGGTGGGCCAGCCCCACCCCCCAAGGCTATGGCCCACCCGTTTTTGTGGCCTTTTTCCGCTGGACGAACTTGGCGCCCCGGCCTTCGGGCGGTTATTTTTGGGAACGGCTGTGCCCACGGCCTATTTTTGGCACACGGAGGCCGCTCGCAATGTCTCACGCCATTCCGAGTCCGGCGGACGAAGTTGGCGATCCCACCCCCCAAGGCTATAGCCCACCCGTTTTTGTGGCCTTTTTTCCGCTGGACGAACTTGGCGACCCGGCCTTCGGGCGGTTATTTTTGGGCACGGCTTTTCCCGCGGCCTTTTTTTGGCACACGGAGGCCCCTCGCAAACTCTCGCGGCATTACGAGTCCGGCGGATGAAGTTGGCCATCCCCCACCCCCCCCAAGGTTATAGCCCACCCGTTTTTTGTGGCCTTTTTCCGCTGGAACGAACATGGCGCCCCGGCCTTCGGGCAGTTATTTTTGGGTACGGCTGAGCCCGGTGCCTATTTTTGGTACTACCTCCGACGCCCCTCGCAAAGTCTCGCGGCATTCCGAGTCCGGCGGACGAAGTTGGCCAGCCCCAACCCCCAAGGCTATAGCCCACCCGTTTTCGTGGCCTTTTCCGCTGGACGAACATGGCACCCCGGCTCTTCGGGCGGTTAATTTTTGGACGCGGCTTTGCCCGCGGCCTATTTTTGGCACACGGAGGCCGCTCGCAAACTCTCGCAGCATTCCGAGTCCGGCGGACGAAGTTGGCCAGCCCCCACCCCCGAAGGCTATAGCCCACCCGTTTTTGTGGCCTTTTTCCGCTGGACGAACTTGGCGCCCCGGCCTTAGTTCGGTTATTTTCGGGTGCGGCTTTGTCCGCGGCCTATTTTTGGTACACGGAGGCCCTCGCAAAGTATCGCGGCATTCCGAGTCCAGCGGACAAAGGTGGCAAGCCCCACCCCCCAAGGCTATAGCCCACCCTTTTTTGTGGCCTTTTTCCGCTGGACGAACTAGGCTCCCCGGCCTTCGGGCGGTTATTTTTGGCGCGGCTTTGTCCGCTGCTTATTTTTGGGACTCGGAGGTCCCTGGCAAAGTCTCGCGGCATTCCGAGTCCGGCGGACGAAGTTGGCAAGCCCCACCCCCCAAGGCTATAGCCCCACACGTTTTTGTGGCCTTTTTCCCCTGGACGAAACTTGGCGCCCCGGCCTTCGGGCAGTTATTTTTGGGCGCAGCTTTGCCCGCGGCCTATTTTTGGCACACGAGGCCCCTCGCAACGTCGCGCGGCATTCCAAGTCCGGCGAACGAAGTAGCCCAGCCCGCCCCCCAAGGCTATTGCGCACCAGTTTTTGTGGCCTTTTTCCGCTGGACCGAACTTGGCGCCCCGGCCTTCGGGCGGTCATTTTTGGGCGCGGCTTTGTCGCGGCCTATTCCTGGCACATGGAGACCCGTCGCAAAGTCTCGCGGCATTCTGAGTCCAGCGGACGAAGTAGGCCAGCCCAACCCCCAAGGCTATAGCGCACCAGTTTTGGTGGCCTTTTTCTGCTGGACGAGCTTGGCGCCCCGGCTTCGGGAGGTTATTTTTGTGTGCGCTTTGCGCGCAGCCTATTTTTGCCACAACCGGAGGTCCCCTCGCAAAGTCTCTACGGCATTCCGAGTCCGGCGGACGAAGCTGGCCAGCCCCACCCCCCTAAGGGTGTAGCCACTACCGTTTTTGTGGCCTTTTTCTGCTGGACGAACTTGGCGCCCTGGCCTTCGACGGTTATTTTAGGTCGTGGCTTTGTCCGCGTCCTATTTTTGGTACACAGAGGCCCATCGCAAAGTCTCGCGGCATTCCGAGTCCGGCGGACGAAGCTGGCCAGCCCTACCCCAAAGGCTATAGCCACCCGTTTTTGTGGCCTTTTTCCGCTGGACGAACGTGGCGCCCCGGCCTTCGGGCGGTTATTTTTGGGTGCGGCTGTGCCCGGTGCCTATTTTTGGCACCACCAGAGGCCCCTCGCAAAGTCTCGCGTTATTCCGAGTCCGGCGGACGAAGTCGGCCAGCCCCACCCCCCAAGGGTATAGCCCACCCGTTTTTGTGGCCTTTTTCCACTGGGCAAACTTGGCGCCCCGGACTTCGGGCGGTTATTTTTGGGAACAGCCGTGCCCGCGGCCCTCTTTTTGGCACACGGAGGCCGCTCGCAAAGTCTCGCGCCATTCCGAGTCCGGCGGATGAAGTCGGCCAGCCCCACCCCCCAAGGCTATAGCCCACCCGTTTTTGTGGCCTTTTTCCGCTGGACGAACTTGGCGCCCCGGACTTCGGGCGGTCCATTTTTGGGCGCGGCCAAGCCCGCGGGCCTATTTTTGGCACATGGAGGGCCGCTCGCAATGGTGTCGCGCCTTTCCCAATCCGGCGGACGAAGTCGGTT
>BTHF01000064.1:0-80305 GCA_033242345.1 Citrus unshiu
CACCAAAACGGGTGGGCTATAGCCGTGGGGGGTGGGGCTGGCCAAGTTCGTCCGCCGGACTCGGAATGGGGTGAGACTTTGCGAGTGGCCTCAATGTGCGAAAATAGGCCGCTGGCGAAGCCGCGCCCAAAAATAACCGTCCAAAGGCCGGGGGCGCCAAGTTCGTCCAGAGGAAAAAGGCCACAAAAACAGGTGGGCTATAGCCTTGGGGGGTGGGGCTGGCCAAGTTCATCCGCCGGACTCGGAATGGGACGAGACTTTGCAAACATCCTCCGTGTGCCAAAAATAGGCTGCGGGCATAGCCGCGCCCAAAAATAACGGCCCGAAGGCCGGGACGCCAAGTTCGTCCAGTGGAAAAAGGCCACAAAAACGGATGGGCTATAGCCTTGGGGGGTGGGGCTGGTGAAGTTCGTCCGCCGGACTCGGAATGCGATGAGACTTTGCGAGTGGCCTCCGTGTGCCAAAAATAGGACGCGGGCACAGCCGCGCCCAAAAATAACCACCCGAAGACCGGGGCGCCAATTTCGTCCTGCGGAAAAAGGCCACAACAACGGGTGGCCTATAGCATTGGGGGGTGGGGCCGGCCAAGTTCGTCCGCCGGACTCGGAATGGGGCGAGACTTTGCGAGCGCCCTCCGTGTGCCAAAACTAGGCTGCGGGCACAGCAACGCCCGAAAATAACCGCCTGAAGGCCGGGGCGCCAAGTTCGTTGAGTGGAAAAAGGCCACAAAAATGGGTGGGCTATAGCCTTGGGAGGTGGGGCTGGCCAAGTTCGTCCGCCGGTCTCGGAATGGGGCGAGAACTTGCGAGCGGCCTCCGTGTGCCAAAAATAGGCCGCAGGCACAGCCGCTCCAAAAAAATAAGCACCCGAAGGCCGGGGCGCCAAGTTCGTTCTGTGGAAAAAGGCCAGAAAAAACGGGTGGGCTATAGCCTTGGGGGGTGGGGCTTGCCAAGTTCGTCCGCCGGACTCGGAATGGGGCGAGACTTTGCGAGCTGCCTCCGTGTGCCAAAAATTGGCAAAGGGCACAGCCGCACCCAAAAATGACCGCCCGAAGGCCGGGGCGCCAAGTTCGTCAAGCGGAAAAATGCCACAAAAAGGGTGGGCTATAGCCTTGGGGGGTAGGGATGGCCAAATCGAACGCCGGACTCGGAATGCGGCGGACTCTGCGAGCGGCCTCCGAGTGCCAAAAATAGGCCGCGGGCACAGCCACGCCCAAAAATAACCGCCCGAAGGCCCGGGCGCCAAGTTCGTCCAGCGGAAAACGGCCACAAAAACGGGTGGGCTATAGCCTTGGGGGGTGGGGCTGTCCATTCTCGTCCGCCAGCCTCGGAATGGGGCGAGACTTTGCGAGTGGCCTCCGTGTGCCAAAAATAGGCCGCGGGCGCAGCCGCTCCCAAAAAGAACCGCCCGAAGGCCGGGGCGCCAAGTTCATCCAGCGGAAAAAGGCCACAAAAACGGGTGGCCTATAGCCTTGGGGGGTGGGGCCGGCCAAGTTCGTCCGCCGGACTCGGAATGGGGCGAGACTTCCGAGCGGCCTCCTAATGCCAAAAATAGGCCGCAGGCACAGCCGCGCCCAAAAATAAGCGCCTGAAGGCCGGGGAGCCAAGTTCATCCAGTGGAAAAAGGCCAGAAAAACGGGTGGGCTATACCCTTGGGGGGTGGGGCTTGCCAAGTTCGTCCGCCGGACTCGGAATGGGGCAACACTTTGCGAACCGCCTCCGTGTGCCAAAAATAGGCCGCGGGCACAGCCACGCTAAAAAATAACCACCCGAAGGCCGGGCCGCCAAGTTCGTCTAGCGGAAAAAGGCCACAAAAACGGGTGGGCTATAGCCTTGGGGGGTGGGGCTGGCCAAAGTGTCCGCCGGACTCCGAATGCGGCGAGACTTTGCGAGCGGCCTCCGTGTGCCAAAAATAGGCCGCGGGGACAGCCGCGCCCAAAAATAACTGCCCGAAGGCCCGGGCGCCACGTTCGTCCAGCGGAAAAAGGCCACAAAAATGGGTGGGCTATAGCCTTGGGGGGTGGGGCCGGCCAAGTTTGTCCGCCGGAGTCGGAATGGACGAGACTTGCGAGCGGCCCTCCGTGTACCAAAAATTGGCTGCGGGCACAGCCGCACCCAAAAATAACCCCCCGAAGGCCGGGGCACAAAGTTCATCCAGCGGAAAAAGGCCACAAAAATGGATGGGCTACAGCCTTGGGGGGTGGGGTGGGCCAAGTTCGTCCGCCGGACTCGGAATGCGACGAGACTTGGCGAGCGGCCTCCGTGTGCCAAAAATAGGCCACGGGCACAGCCGCGCCCAAAAATAACTGCCCGAAGGCCCGGGCGCCAAGTTCGTCCAGCGGAAAAAGGCCACAAAAACGGGTGGGCTATAGCCTTGGGGGGTGGGGCTGGCCAAGTTCGTCTGCCGGACTCGGAATGGGGCGAGACTTTGCGAGTGGCCTGCATGTGCCAAAAATAGGCGGTTGGCACAGCCGCGGGCAAAATAACCGCCTGAAGGCTGGGGCGCCAAGTTCGTCCAGCGGAAAAAGGCCACAAAAACGGGTGGGCTATAGCCTTGGGCGGTGGGGCTGGCCAAGTTCGTCCGCCGCACTCGGAATGCGGTGAGACTCTACGAGCGGCCTCCGTGGTGCCCAAAAATAGGCCGTGGGCACAGCCGCACCCAAAAAGAACCGCCCGAAGGCCGGGGCGCCAAGTTCGTCCAGCGGAAAAAGGCCACAAAAACGGCTGGGCTATAGCCTTGGGGGGTGGGGCTGGCCAAATCGTCCGCCGGACTCGGAATGCGGCGAGACTCTGCGACTGGCCTCCGTGTGCCAAAAATAGGCCGCGGGCTCAGCCGCGTCCAAAAATAACCGCACGAAGGCCCGGGCGCCAAGTTCGTCCAGCGGAAAAAGGCCACAAAAACGGGTGGGCTATAGCCTTGGGGGGTGGGGCTGGCCAAGTTCGTCCGCCCGCCTCGGAATGGGGTGAGACTTTGCGAGTGGCTTCCGTGTGCCAAAAAATAGGCCGCGGGGACAGCCGCGCCCAAAAATAACTGCCCGAAGGCTGGGGCGCCAAGGTCATCCTGCGGAAAATGGCCACAAAAATGGGTGGGCTATAGCCTTGGGGGGTGGGGCTGGCCAAGTTCGTCCTCCGGACTCGGACTCGGAATGGGACGAAACTTTGCGAGCGGCCTCCATGTGCCAAAAATAGGCCGCGGGCACAGCCGTACCCAAAAATAACCTCCCAAAGGCTGGGGCGCCAAGCTCGTCCCGCGGAAAAAGCCCACAAAAATGGGTGGGCTATAGCCTTGGGGGGTGGGGAAGACCAAGTTCGTCCGCCGAACTCGAAGTGGGGTGAGACTTTGCGAGCGGCCTCCGTGTACCAAAAATAGGCCGCGGGCACAGCCGTGCCCAAAAATAACCCCCCGAAGGCCGGGTCACCAAGTTCGTCCAGCGGAAAAAGGCACAAAAACGGGCGGGCTATAACCTTGGGGGGTGGGGCTGGCCAAGTCCGTCTACTGGACTCGGAATGGGGCGAGACTTTGCGAGCGGCCTCCGTGTGTCAAAATTAGGCCGCGGGCATAGCGGCGCCCAAAAATAAACGCCCGAAGGCCCGGGCGCCAAGTTCGTCCAGCGGAAAAAGGCCACCAAAACGGGTGGGCTATAGCCTTGGGGGGTGGTGCTGGCCAAGTTCGTACGCCGGACTCGGAATGGGGTGGGACTTTACGAGCGGCCTCCGTGTGCCAAAAATAGGCCGCGGGCAAAGCCGCACCCAAAAATAACCGCCCAACGGCTGGGGCGCCAAATTCTTCCCGCCGAAAAAGGCCACAAAAACGGGTGGGCTATAGCCTTGGGGGGTGGGGCTGGCCAAATCGTCCGCCGGACTCGGAATGGGGGGGAGACTTTGCGAGCGGCCTCCGTTGTGCCAAAAATAGGCTGCGGGCACAGCCGCACCCAAAAATACCTGCCCGAAGGCCGGGGCGCCAAGGTCGTCCTGCGGAAAATGGCCACAAAAATGGGTGGGCTATAGCCTTGGGGGGTGGGGATGGCCAAGTTCATCCGCCGGACTCGGACTCGGAATGGGATGAAACTTTGCGAGCAGCCTCCATGTGCCAAAAATAGGCCGCGGGCACAGCCGCGCCCAAAAATAACCTCCCCAAGGCTGGGGCGCCAAGCTCGTCCCACGGAAAAAGCCCACAAAAATGGGTGGGCTATCGCCTTGGGGTGTGGGGCAGGCCAAGTTCGTCCGCCGGACTCGAAATGGGGTGAGACTTTGCGAGCGGCCTCCGGTGTGCCAAAAATAGGCCGCCGGCACAGCCGCGCCCAAAAATAACCGCCTGAAGGCCGGGGCGCCAAGTTCGTCCAGCGGAAAAAGGCACAAAAACAGGTGGGCTATAACCTTGGGGGGTGGGGCTGGCCAAGTTCGTCTACCGGACTCGGAATGGGGCGAGACTTTGCGAGTGGCCTCCGTGTGCCAAAAATAGGCCGCGGGCATATCCGCGCCCAAAAATAAACGCCCGAAGGCCGGGGCGCCAAGTTCGTCCAGCGGAAAAAGGCCACCAAAACGGTGGGCTATAGCCTTGGGGGGTGGTGCTGGCCAAGTTCGTACGCCGGACTCGGAATGGGGTGGGACTTTACGAGCGGCCTGCGTGTGCAAAAAATAGGCCGCGGGTACAGCCGGCCCTAAAAATAACCGCCAGAACGCCGGGGCGCCAAGTTCATCCAGTGGAAAAAGGCCACAAAAACGGGTGGGCTATAGCCTTGGGGGATGGGGCTGGCCAAGTTCGTCCGCCGGCCTCGGAATGGGGCGAGACGTTCTGAGCGACCTTCGTGTACCAAAAAATAGGCCGCGGGCACAGCCGCGCCCAAAAAGAACGGCCCGAAGATCGGTGCGCCAAGTTCGTCCAGCGGAAAAAGGCACAAAAACAGGTGGGCTATAACCTTGGGGGGTGGGGCTGGCCAAGTTCGTCTACCGGACTCGGAATGGGGCGAGACTTTGCGAGCGGCCTCCGTATACAAAAAATAGGCCGCGGGTACAGCCGGCCCTGAAAATAACCACCAGAACGCCGGGGCGCCAAGTTCATCCAGTGGAAAAAGGCCACAAAAACGGGTGGGCTATAGCCTTGGGGGGTGTGGCTGGCCAAGTTCGTCCGCCGGACTCAGAATGTGACGAGAGTTTGCGAGCGGCCTCCGTGTGCCAAAAATAGGCTGCGGGGGCAGTAACGCCCAAAAATAACCGCCCGAAGGCCGGGGAGCCAAGTTCGTCCAGCGGAAAAAGGCCACAAAACGGGTGGGCTATAGCCTTGGGGGGTGGGGCTGGCCAAGTTCATCCCCCGGCCTCGGAATGGGGCGAGACTTTGCGAGCGGCCTCAGCGTACCGAAAATAGGCCGCGGGCACAGCCGCGCCCAAAAAGAACCGCCTGAAGGCCGGGGCGCCAAGTTCGTCCAGCGGAAAAAGGCCACAAAAACGGGTGGGCTATAGCCTTGGGGGGTGGGGCCTGCCAAGTTCGTCCGCCGGACTCTGAATGGGGTGAGACTTTGCGAGCGGCCTCCGTGTGCCAAAAATAGGCCGCGGGCAAAGCCACGCCCAAAAATAACCCGCCCGAAGGCCGGGGCGCCAAGTTCGTCCAGCGGAAAAAGGCCACAAAAACGGGTGGGCTATAGCCTTAGGGGGTGGGGCTGGCCAAATGGTCCGCCGGACTCGGAATGCGGCGAGACTCTACGAGCGGCCTCCGTGTGCGAAAAATAGGCCGCGGGCTCAGCCGCGTCCAAAAATAACCGCACGAAGGCCCGGGCGCCAAGTTCGTCCAGCGGAAAAAGGCCACAAAAACGGGTGGGCTATAGCCTTGGGGGGTGGGGCTGGCCAAATGGTCCGCCGGACTCGGAATGCGGCGAGACTCTACGAGCGGCCTCCGTGTGCCAAAAATAGGCCGCGGGCTCAGCCGCGTCCAAAAATAACCGCACGAAGGCCCGGGCGCCAAGTTCGTCCAGCGGAAAAAGGCCACAAAAACGGGGTGGGCTATAGCCTTGGGGGGGTGGCGCTGGCCAAGTTCGTCCGCCGGACTCGGAATGCGGCGTGACTCTACGAGCAGCCTCCGTGTGCCAAAAATAGGCCGCGGGCACAGCCGCGCCCAAAAATAACCGCCCGAAGGCCCGGGCGCCATGTTCGTCCAGCGGAAAAAGGCCACAAAAACGGGGTGGGCTATAGCCTTCGGGGGTGGGGCTGGCCAAGTTCGTCCGCCGGACTCGGAATGGGGCGAGACTTTGCGAGCGGCCTCCGTTTGCCAAAAATAGGCCGCGGGCACAGCCGTACCCAAAAATAACCACCCGAAGGCCCGGTCGCCAAGTTCGTCCAGCGGAAAAAGGCCACAAAAACGGGTGGGGCTATAGCCTTGGGGGGTGGCGCTGGCCAAGTTCGTCCGCCGGACTCGGAATACGGCGTGACTCTACGAGCAGCCTCCGTGAACCAAAAATAGGCCGTTGGCACATCCGCGCCCAAAAATAAACGCCCGAAGGCTAGGGCGCCAAGTTCGTCCAGCGGAAAAAGGCCACAAAAACGGGTTGGCTATAGCCTTGGGGGGGTGGGCTGGCCAAGTTCGTCCGCCGGACTCGGTCTAGGAATGGGGCGAGACTTTGCGAGCGGCCTCCGTGTGCCAAAAATAGGCTGCAGGCACAAGCCGCGCCAAAAAAGAACCTTCCGATGGCCGGGGCGCCAAGTTCGTCCAGCGGAAAAAGGCCACAAAAACGGGTGGGCTACCGCCTTGGCCCGTGGGGCCAACCAAGTTCGTCCGCCGGACTCGGAATGGGACGAGACTTTGCGAGCGGCCTCCGTGTACCAAAAATAGGCCACAGGCACAGGTGTACCCAAAAATAACCCCCCGAAGGCCTGGGAGCCAAGTTCGTCCAGCGGAAAAAGGCCACAAAAACGGGTGGGCTATAGCCTTGGGGGGTGGGGCTGGCCAAGTTCGTCTGCCGGACTCGGAATGGGGCAACACTTTGCGAGCGGCTTCCGTGTGCTAAAAATAGGCTGTGGACACAGCCGCGCCCAAAAATAATCGCCCGAACGCCGGGGCGCCAACTTCGTCCAGCGGAAAAACCCCACAAAAACGGGTGGTGAGCAATAGCCTTGGGGGGTGGGGCTGGCAAGTTCGTCCGCCGAACTCGGAATGGGGCGAGACTTTGCGAGTGGAATCCGGTGTACTAAAAATAGGCCGGGGGCACAGCCGCGCCCAAAAATAACCGCCCGAAGGCCCGGGCGCGAAGTTCATCCAGCGGAAAAAGGCCACAAAAACGGGTGGGCAATAGGCTTGGGGGGTGGGGCTGGCCAAGTTCGTCCGCCGCACTCGGAATGGGGTGAGACTTTGCGAGCGGCCTCCGTTTGCCAAAAATAGGCCGTGGGCACAGCAGTACCAAAAAATACCCGCACGAAGGCCCGGGCGCCAAGTTCGTCCAGCGGAAAAAGGCCACAAAAACGGGTGGGGCTATAGCCTGGGGGGGTGGGGCTGGCCAAGTTCGTCCGCCGGGCTCGGAATGCGGCGTGACTCTACGAGCGGCCTCCGTGTGCCAAAAATAGGCCGTGGGCACAGCCGCGCCCAAAAATAACCGCCCGAAGGCTGGGGCGCCAAGTTCGTCCAGCGGAAAAAGGCCACAAAAACGGGTTGGCTATAGCCTTGGGGGGTGGGCTGGCCAAGTTCGTCCGCCGGACTCGGTCTAGGAATGGGGCGAGACTTTGCGAGCGGCCTCCGTGTGTGAAAAATTGGCCGCGGGCACAGCCGCGCCCAAAAATAATCGCCCGAAGGCCCGGGCGCCAAGTTTGTCCAGCGGAAAAAGGCAACAAAAACGGGCGGGCTATAGCCTTGGGGGGTGGGGCTGGCCAAGTTCATCCGCCGGACTCGGAATGGGGCGATACTTTGCGACCGGCCTCCGTGTGCCACAAATAGGCTGCGGGCACAGCCGTACCCAAAAATGACCCCCCGAAGGCCTGGGCGCCAAGTTTGTCCAGCGGAAAAAGGCCACAAAAACGGGTGAGCAATAGCCTTGGGGGGTGGGGGCTGGCCAAGTTCGTCCGCCGGGCTCGGAATGCGGCGTGACTCTACAAGCGGCCTCCTTGAGCCAAAAATAGGCCGTGGGCACAGCCGCGCCCAAAAATAACCGCCCGAAGGCCGGTGCGCCAAGTTCGTCCAGCGGAAAAAGTCCACAAAAACGGGTGGGCTATAGCCTTGGGGGGCGGGGCTGGCTAAGTTCGTCCGCCGGACTCGGAATGGGGTGAGACTTTGCGAGCGGCCTCCGTGTCAGAAAAATAGGCCGCGGGCACAACCGCGACCAAAAATAACCGCCCGAAGGCCGGGGCGCCAAGTTCGTCCAGCGGAAAAAGGCCACAAAAACGGGTGGGCTATAGCCTTGGGGGGTGGGGCTGGCCAAGTTCGTCCGCCGGACTCGGAATAGGGTGAGACTTTGCGAACAGCCTCCGTGTGCAAAAAATAGGCCGCGGGCACAGCCGCCCCCAAAAATAACTGCCCGAAGGCTGGGGCGCCAAGTTCGTCCAGCGGAAAAAGGCCGCAACAACGGGTGGGCTATAGCCTCGGGGGGTGGGGCTGGCCAAGTTCGTCCGCCAGACTCGGAATGGGACAAGACTATACGAGCGGCCTCCATGTGCCAAAAATATGCCGCGGGCACAGCCGCGCCCAAAAATAACCGCACAAAGGCCGGGACACCAAGATCGTCCAGCGGAAAAAGGCCACAAAAACGGGCGGGCTATAGCCTTGGGGGGTGGGGCTGGCTAAGTTCGTCCGCTGGACTCGGAATGGGACGAGCCTTTGCGAGCGGCCTCCGTGTGCCAAAAATAGGCTGCGGGCACAGCCGCGCCCAAAAATAACCGCACGAAGGCCGGGACACCAAGTTCATCCAGCGGAAAAAGGCCACAAAAACGGGTGGGCTATAGCCTTGGGGGGTGGGGCTGGCCAAGTTCGTCCGCCGGACTCGGAATGGGGTGAGACTTTATGAGCGGCCTCCGTGTCCGAAAAATAGGCCGCGGGCACAGCCGCGCCCAAAAATAACCGGCCGAAAGTCCGGGGCGCCAAGTTCGTCCAGCGGAAAAAGGCCACAAAAACGGGCGGGCTATAGCCTTTGGGGGTGGGGGCTGGCCAAGTTCGTCCGCCGGACTCGGAATGGGGTGAGACTTTCCGAGCGGCCTTCGTGTCTGAAAAATAGGCCGCAGGCACAGCCGCGCCCAAAAATAACCGCGCCGAAGGCCGGGACGCCCAGTTTGTCAAGCGGAAAAAGGACACAAAAACGGGCGGGCTATAGCCTTGGGGGGTGCGGCTGGCCAAGTTCGTCCGCCGGACTCGGAATGGGGTGAGACTTTGCGAGCGGCCTCCGTGTCCGAAAAATAGGCCGCGGGCACAGCCGCCCCCAAAAAAAAACCGCTCGAAGGCCGGGGCGCCCAGTTTGTCAAGCGGAAAAAGGACACAAAAACGGGCGGGCTATAGCCTTGGGGGGTGCGGCTGGCCAAGTTCGTCCGCCGGACTCGGAATGGGGCGAGACTTTGCAAGTGTCCTTCGTGTACCAAAAATAGGCCGCGGGCACAACCGCGCCGAAAAATAACCGCCCGACAGGCCGGGGCGCCAAATTCGTCCAGCGGAAAAAGGCCACAAAAACGGGTGGGCTATAGCCTTGGGGGGTGGGGCTGGCCAAGTTCGTCCGCCGGACTCGGAATGGGGTGAGACTTTGCGAGCGGCCTCCGTGTGCCGAAAATAGGCCGCGGGGTACAACCGCGCCCAAAAATAACCACCCGAAGGCCGGGGCGCCAAGTTCGTCCAGCGGAAAAAGGCCACAAAAACGGGTGGGCTATAGCCTTGGGGGGTGGGGCTGGCCAAGTTCGTCCGCTGGACTCGGAATGGGACGAGACTTTGCGAGCGGCCTCCGTGTGCCAAAAACAGGCCGCGGGCACAGCCGCGTCCAAATATAACCGCACGAAGGCCGGGACACCAAGTTCGTCCAGCGGAAAAAGGCCACAAAAACGGGTGGGCTATAGCCTTGGGGGGTGGGGCTGGCCAAGTTCGTCCGCCGGACTCGGAATGGGGTGAGACTTTATGAGCGGCCTCCGTGTCCGAAAAATAGGCCGCGGGCACAGCCGCGCCCAAAAATAACCGCCCGAAGTCCGGGGGCGCCAAGTTCGTCCAGCAGAAAAAGGCCACAAAAACGGGCGGGCTATAGCCTTTGGGGGTGGGGCTGGCCAAGTTCGTCCGCCGGACTCGGAATGGGGTGAGACTTTCCGAGCGGCCTTCGTGTCTGAAAAATAGGCCGCGGGCACAGCCGCACCCAAAAATAACCGCCCGAAGGCCTGGACACCCAGATTGTCAAGCGGAAAAAGGACACAAAAACGGGAGGGCTATAGCCTTGGGGGGTGCGGCTGGCCAAGTTCGTCCGCCGGACTCGGAATGGAGTGAGACTTTGCGAGCGGCCTCCGTGTCCGAAAAATAGGCCGCGGGCACAGCCGCCCCCAAAAAAAACCGCTCGAAGGCCGGGGCGCCCAGTTTGTCAAGCGGAAAAAGGACACAAAAACGGGCGGGCTATAGCCTTGGGGGGTGCGGCTGGCCAAGTTTGTCCGCCGGACTCGGAATGGGGCGTGACTTTGCAAGTGTCCTTCGTGTACCAAAAATAGGCCGCGGGCACAACCGCGCCCAAAAATAACCGCCCGAAGGCCGGGGCGCCAAATTCGTCCAGCGGAAAAAGGCCACAAAAACGGGTGGGCTATAGCCTTGGGGTGTGGGGCTGGCCAAGTTCGTCCGCCGGACTCGGAATGGGGTGAGACTTTGCGAGCGGCCTCCGTGTGCCGAAAATAGGCCGCGGGGCACAACCGCGCCCAAAAATAACCGCCCGAAGGCCGGGGCGCCAAGTTCGTCCAGCGGAAAAAGGCCACAAAAACGGGCGGGCTATAGCCTTGGGGGGTGGGGGCTGGCCACGTTCGTCCGCCGGACTCGGAATGGGGTGAGACTTTGAGAGCGGCCTCCGTGTCCGAAAAATAGGCCGCGGGCACAGCCGCGCCCAAAAATAACCGCCCGAAGGCCGGGGCGCCCAGTTTGTCAAGCGGAAAAAGGACACAAAAACAGGCGGGCTATAGCCTTGGGGGGTGCGGCTGGCCAAGTTCGTCCGCCGGACTCGGAATGGGGCGAGACTTTGCAAGTGTCCTTCGTGTACCAAAAATAGGGCGCGGGCACAACCGCACCCAAAAATAACCGCCCGAAGGCCGGGGCGCCAAATTCGTTCCAGCGGAAAAAGGCCACAAAAATGGGTGGGCTATAGCCTTGGGGGGTGGGACTGGCCAAGTTCGTCCGCCGGACTTGGAATGGGGTGAGACTTTGGAGCGGCCTCCGTGTCCGAAAAATAGGCCGCGGGCACAGCCGCGCCCAAAAATAACCGCCCGAAGGCCGGGGCGCCAAGTTCGTCCAGCGGAAAAAGGCCACAAAAACGGGCGGGCTATAGCCTTGGGGGGTGGGGCTGGCCAAGTTCGTCCGCTGGACTCGGAATGGGACGAGACTTTGCGAGCGGCCTCCGTGCGCCAAAAACAAGCCGCGGGCACAGCCGCGCCCAAAAATAACCGCACGAAGGCCGGGACACCAAGTTCGTCCAGCGGAAAAAGGCCACAAAAACGGGTGGGCTATAGCCTTGGGGGGTGGGGCTGGCCAAGTTCGTCCGCCGGACTCGGAATGGGGTGAGACTTTGCGAGCGGCCTCCGTGACCGAAAAATAGGCCGCGGGCACAGCCGCGTCCAAAAATAACCGGCCCGAAGTCCACGGCGCCAAGTTCGTCCAGCGGAAAAAGGCCACAAAAACGGGCGGCTATAGCCTTTGGGGGTGGGGCTGGCAAAGTTCGTCCGCCGGACTCGGAATGGGGTGAGACTTTGCGAGCGGCCTCCGTGTCCGAAAAATATGCCGCGGGCACAGCCGCGCCCAAAAATAACCGCCCCAAAGCCGGGGGCGCCCAGTTTGTCAAGCGGAAAAAGGACACAAAAACGGGCGGGCTATAGCCTTGGGGGGTGCGGCTGGCCAAGTTCGTCCGCTGGACTCGGAATGGGGTGAGACTTTGCGAGCGGCCTCCGTGTCCGAAAAATAGGCCGCGGGGCACAGCCGCGCCCAAAAATAACCGGCCGAAGTCCACGGCGCCAAGTTCGTACAGCGGAAAAAGGCCACAAAAACGGGCGGGCTATAGCCTTTGGGGGTGGGGCTGGCAAAGTTCGTCCGCCGGACTCGGAATGGCTGTAAGAATGGGGTGAGACTTTGTCGAGCGGCCTCCGTGTCCGAAAAATATGCCGCGGGCACAGCCGCGCCCAAAAATAACCGCCCCAAAGCCGGGGCGCCCAGTTTGTCAAGCGGAAAAAGGACACAAAAACGGGCGGGCTATAGGCCTTTGGGGGGTGCGGCTGGCCAAGTTCGTCCGCCGGACTCGGAATGGGGCGAGACTTTGCAAGCGGCCTCCGTGTCCGAAAAATAGGCCATGGGCACAGCCGCGCCCAAAAATAACCACCCGAAGGATGGGGCGCCAAGTTCGTCCAGCGGAAAAAGGCCACAAAAACGGGTGGGCTATAGCCTTGGGGGGTGGGGCTGGCCAGTTCGTCCGCTGGACTCGGAATGGGACGAGACTTTGCGAGCGGCCTCCGTGAGCCAAAAACAGGCCGCGGGCACAGCCGTGTCCAAAAATAACAGCACGAAGGCCGGGACACCAAGTTCGTCCAGCGGAAAAAGGACACAAAAACGGGTGGGCTATAGCCTTTGGGGGTGGGGCTGGCCAAGTTCGTCCGCCGGACTCGGAACGGGGTGAGACTTTGCGAGCGGCCTCCGAGTCCGAAAAATAGGCCACGGGCACAGCCGCGCCCAAAAATAACCACCTGAAGGCCGGGGCTCCAAGTTCGTCCAGCGGAAAAAAGGCCACAAAACGGGTGGGCTATAGCCTTGGGGGTGGAGCTGGCCAAGTTCGTCCGCTGGACTCGGAATGGGACGAGACTTTGCGAGCGGCCTCCGTGCGCCAAAAACAGGCCGCGGGCACTGCCGACCCAAAAATAACCGCACGAAGGCCGGGACCACCAAGTTCGTCCTGCGGAAAAAGGCCACAAAACGGGTGGGCTATAGCCTTGGGGGGTGGGGCTGGCCAAGTTCGTCCGCCGGACTCGGAATGGGGTGAGACTTTGCGAGCGGCCTCCGTGTCCGAAAAATGGGCCGCGGGGCACAGCCGCGCCCAAAAATAACCGGCCGAAGTCCACGGCGCCAAGTTCGTCCAGCGGAAAAAGGCCACAAAAACGGGCGGGCTATAGCCTTTGGGGGTGGGGCTGGCAAAGTTCGTCCGCCGGACTCGGAATGGGGTGAGACTTTGCGAGCGGCCTCCGTGTCCGAAAAAATATGCCGCGGGCACAGCCGCGCCCAAAATAACCGCCCCAAAGCCGGGGCGCCCAGTTTGTCAAGCGGAAAAAGGACACAAAAACGGGCGGGCTATAGCCTTGGGGGGTGCGGCTGGCCAAGTTCGTCCGCCGGACTCGGAATGGGGCGACACTTTGCAAGCGGCCTCCGTGTCCGAAAAATAGGCCATGGGCACAGCCGCTCCCAAAAATAACCACCCGAAGGCCGGGGCGCCAAGTTCGTCCAGCGGAATAAGGCCACAAAAACGGGTGGGCTATAGCCTTGGGGGGTGGGGCTGGCCAAGTTCGTCCGCTGGACTCGGAATGGGACGAGACTTTGCGAGCGGCCTCCGTGTGCCAAAAACAGGCCGCGGGCACAGCCGTGTCCAAAAATAACCGCACGAAGGCCGGGACACCAAGTTCGTCCAGCGGAAAAAAGGCCACAAAAACGGGTGGGGCTATAGCCTTGGGGGGTGGGGCTGGCCAAGTTCGTCCGCCGGACTCGGAATGGGGTGAGACTTTATGAGCAGCCTCCGTGTCCGAAAAATAGGCCGCGGGCACAGCCGCGCCCAAAACTAACCGCCCGAAGTCCGGGGCGCCAAGTTCCTCCAGCGGAAAAAGGCCACAAAAACGGGCGGGCTATAGCCTTTGGGGGTGGGGCTGGCCAAGTTCGTCCGCCGGACTCGGAATGGGGTGAGACTTTGCGAGCGGCCTCCGTGTCCGAAAAATAGGCCACGGGCACTGCCGCGCCCAAAAATAACCACCCGAAGGCCGGGGCGCCAAGTTCGTCCAGCGGAAAAAGACCACAAAAACAGGTGGGCTATAGCCTTGGGGGGTGGGGCAGGCCAAGTTCGTCCGCTGGACTCGGAATGGAACGAGACTTTTCGAGCGGCCTCCGTGTGCCAAAAATAGGCCGCGGAAACAACCGCGCCCAAAAATAACCGCCCGAAATCCGGGGCGCCAAGTTCCTCCAGCGGAAAAAGGCCACAAAAACGGGCGGGCTATAGCCTTTGGGGGTGGGGCTGGCCAAGTTCGTCCGCCGGACTCGGAATGGGGTGAGACTTTGCGAGCGGCCTCCGTGTCCGAAAAATAGGCCATGGGCACAGCCGCTCCCAAAAATAACCACCCGAAGGCCGGGGCGCCAAGTTCGTCCAGCGGAATAAGGCCACAAAAACGGGTGGGCTATAGCCTTGGGGGGTGGGGCTGGCCAAGTTCGTCCGCTGGACTCGGACTGGGACGAGACTTTGCGAGCGGCCTCCGTGTGCCAAAAACAGGCCGCGGGCACAGCCGTGTCCAAAAATAACCGCACGAAGGCCGGGACACCAAGTTCGTCCAGCGGAAAAAGGCCACAAAAACGGGTGGGCTATAGCCTTGGGGGGTGGGGCTGGCCAAGTTCGTCCGCCGGACTCGGAATGGGGTGAGACTTTATGAGCGGCCTCCGTGTCCGAAAAATAGGCCGCGGGCACAGCCGCGCCCAAAACTAACCGCCCGAAGTCCGGGGCGCCAAGTTCCTCCAGCGGAAAAAGGCCACAAAAACGGGCGGGCTATAGCCTTTGGGGGTGGGGCTGGCCAAGTTCGTCCGCCGGACTCGGAATGGGGTGAGACTTTGCGAGCGGCCTCCGTGTCCGAAAAATAGGCCACGGGCACTGCCGCGCCCAAAAATAACCACCCGAAGGCCGGGGCGCCAAGTTCGTCCAGCGGAAAAAGACCACAAAAACAGGTGGGCTATAGCCTTGGGGGGTGGGGCAGGCCAAGTTCGTCCGCTGGACTCGGAATGGAACGAGACTTTTCGAGCGGCCTCCGTGTGCCAAAAATAGGCCGCGGAAACAACCGCGCCCAAAAATAACCGCCCGAAATCCGGGGCGCCAAGTTCGTCCAGCGGAAAAAGGCCAGAAAAACGGGTGGGCTATTGCCTTGGGGGGTGGGGCTGGCCAAGTTCGTCCGCCGGACTCAGAACGGGGTGAGACTTTGCGAGCGGCCTCCGTGTCCGAAAAATAGGCCGCGGGCACAGCCGCGCCCAAACATAACCGCCCGAAGGCCGGGGCGCCAAGTTTGTCAAGCGGAAAAAGGACACAAAACGGGCGGGCTATAGCCTTGGGGGGTGCGGCTGGCCAAGTTCGTCCGCCCCGACTCGGAATGGGGGAAGACTTTGCAAGTGGCCTCCGTGTACCAAAAATAGGCCACGGGCACAACCGCGCCCAAAAATAACCGC
Source organism: Citrus unshiu (assembly GCA_033242345.1). NCBI lineage: Eukaryota > Viridiplantae > Streptophyta > Magnoliopsida > Sapindales > Rutaceae > Citrus > Citrus unshiu. The sequence goes on from BTHF01000064.1 coordinate 15,580, forward strand.
CTGAAGGCCGGGACGCCCAGTTTGTCAAGCGGAAAAAGGACACAAAAACGGGCGGGCTATAGCCTTGGGGGGTGCGGCTGGCCAAGTTCGTCCGCCGGACTCGGAATGGGGTGAGACATTGCGAGCGGCCTCCGTGTCCAAAAAATAGGCCACGGGCACAGCGGCGCCCAAAAATAACCACCCGAAGGCCAGGGCGCCAAGTTCGTCCAGCGGAAAAAGGCCACAAAAACGGGTGGGCTATAGCCTTGGGGGGTGGGGCTGGCCAAGTTCATCCGCCGGACTCGGAATGGGGGTGAGACTTTGCGAGCGGCCTCCGTGTCCGAAAAATAGGCCACGGGCACAGCCGCGCCCAAAAATAACCGCACGAAGGCCGGGACACCAAGTTCGTCCAGCGGAAAAAGGCCACAAAAACGGGTGGGCTATAGCCTTGGGGGGTGGGGCTGGCCAAGTTCGTCCGCCGGACTCGGAATGGGGTGAGACTTTGCGAGCGGCCTCCGTGTCCGAAAAATAGGCCACGGGCACAGCCGCGCCCAAAAATAACCGCACGAAGGCCGGGACACCAAGTTCGTCCAGCGGAAAAAGGCCACAAAAACGGGCGGGCTATAGCCTTGGGGGGTGCGGCTGGCCAAGTTCGTTCGCCCGACTCGGAATGGGGGAAGACTTTGCAAGTGGCCTCCGTGTACCAAAAATAGGCCGCGGGCACAGCCGCGCCCAAAAATAACCGCCCGAAGGCCGGGGCGCCAAGTTCGTCCAGCAGAAAAAGTCCACAAAAACGGGCGGGCTATAGCCTTGGGGTGTGGGGCTGGCCAGGTTCGTCCGCTGGACTCGGAATGGGACGAGACTTTGCGAGCGGCCTCCGTGTGCCAAAAACAGGCCACGGGCACAGCCGCGCCCAAAAAATAACCGCACGAAGGCCGGGACACCAAGTTCGTCCAGCGGAAAAAGGCCACAAAAACGGGTGGGCTATAGCCTTGGGGGGTGGGGCTGGCCAAGTTCGTCCGCCGGACTCGGAATGGGGTGAGACTTTGCGAGCGGCCTCCGTGTTTCAAAAATAGACCGCGGGCACAGCCGCGTCCAAAAATAACCGCCCAAAGGCCGGGGCGCCCAGTTTGTCAAGCGGAAAAACGCCACAAAAACGGGTGGGCTATAGCCTTGGGGGGTGGGGCTGGCCAAGTTCGTCCGCCGGACTCGGAATGGGGTGAGACTTTGCGAACGGTCTCCGTGTGCCAAAAATAGGCCGCGGGCACAGCCGCGCCCAAAAATAACCGCCCAAAGGCCGGGGCGCCAAGTTCATCAAGCAGACAAAGGCCACAAAAACGGGCGGGCTATAGCCTTGGGGGGTGGGGCTGGCCAAGTTCGTCCGCCGGACTCGGAATGGGGTGAGACTTTGCGAACGGCCTCCGTGTGCCAAATATAGGCCGCAGGCACAGTCGCGTCCAAAAATAACTGCCCGAATGCCGGGGCGCCAAGTTCATCAAGCGGAAAAAGGCCACAAAAACGGGTGGGCTATAGCCTTGGGGGGTTGGGCTGGACAGGTTCGTCCGCCGGACTCGGAATGGGACGATACTTTGCGAGCGGCCTCCGTGTGCCAAAAATAGGCCGCGGGCACAGCCGCGCCCAAGAATAACCGCACGAAGGCCGTGTTGCCAAGTTCGTCCAGCGGAAAAAGGCCACAAAAACGGGTGGGCTATAGCCTTGGGGGGTGGGGTGGCCAAGTTCGTCCGCCGGACTCTGAATGGGGTGAGACTTTGCGAGGGGCCTCCGTGTGCGAAAAATAGGCCGCGGGCACAGCCGCGCCCAAAAATAACCGCCCAAAGGCCGGGGCGCCCAGTTTGTCAAGCGGAAAAAGGGACACAAAAACGGGCGGGCTATAGCCTTGGGGGGTGCGGCTGGCCAAGTTCGTCCGCCGGACTCGGAATGGGGCGAGACTTTGCGAGTGGCCTCCGTGTACCAAAAATAGGCCGCGGGCACAACCGCACCCAAAAATAACCGACCGAAGGCCGGGACACCAAGTTCGTCCAGCGGAAAAAGGCCACAAAAACGGGTGGGCTATAGCCTTGGGGGGTGGGGCTGGCCAAGTTCGTCCGCCGGACTCGGAATGGGGTGAGACTTTGCGAGCGGCCTCCGTGTCCGATAAATAGGCCGCGGGCACAGCCGCGCCCAAGAATAACCGCACGATGGCCGGGTTGCCAAGTTCGTCCAGCGGAAAAAGGCCACAAAAACGGGTGGGCTATAGCCTTGGGGGGTGGGGCTGCCCAAGTTCGTTCGCCGGACTCGGAATGGGGTGAGACTTTGCAAGTGGCCTCCGTGTACCAAAAATAGGCCGCGGGCACAGCCGCGCCCAAAAATAACCGCCCAAAGGCCGGGGCGCCCAGTTTGTCAAGCGGAAAAAGGACACAAAAACGGGCGGGCTATAGCCTTGGGGGGTGCGGCTGGCCAAGTTCGTCCGCCGGACTCGGAATGGGGCGAGACTTTGCGAGTGGCCTCCGTGTACCAAAAATAGGCCGCGGGCACAACCGCACCCAAAAATAACCGACCGAAGGCCGGGGCGCCAAGTTCGTCCAGCGGAAAAAGGCCACAAAAACGGGTGGGCTATAGCCTTGGGTGGTGGGGCTGGCCAAGTTCGTCCGCCGGACTCGGAATGGGGTGAGACTTTGCGAACGGTCTCCGTGTGCCAAAAATAGGCCGCGGGCACAGCCGCGCCCAAAAATAACCGCCCAAAGGCCGGGGCGCCAAGTTCATCAAGCAGACAAAGGCCACAAAAACGGGCGGGCTATAGCCTTGGGGGGTGGGGCTGGCCAAGTTCGTCCGCCGGACTCGGAATGGGGTGAGACTTTGCGAACGGCCTCCGTGTGCCAAATATAGGCCGCAGGCACAGTCGCGTCCAAAAATAACTGCCCGAATGCCGGGGCGCCAAGTTCATCAAGCGGAAAAAGGCCACAAAAACGGGTGGGCTATAGCCTTGGGGGGTTGGGCTGGACAGGTTCGTCCGCCGGACTCGGAATGGGACGATACTTTGCGAGCGGCCTCCGTGTGCCAAAAATAGGCCGCGGGCACAGCCGCGCCCAAGAATAACCGCACGAAGGCCGGGTTGCCAAGTTCGTCCAGCGGAAAAAGGCCACAAAAACGGGTGGGCTATAGCCTTGGGGGGTGGGGTGGCCAAGTTCGTCCGCCGGACTCTGAATGGGGTGAGACTTTGCGAGGGGCCTCCGTGTGCGAAAAATGGGCCACGGGCACAGCCGCGCCCAAAAATAACCACCCGAAGGCCGGGGCGCCAAGTTCATCAAGCAGACAAAGGCCACAAAAACGGGTGGGCTATAGCCTTGGGGGGTGGGGCTGGCCAAGTTCGTCCGCCGGACTCGGAATGGGGTGAGACTTTGCGAACGGCCTCGGTGTGCTAAAAATACGACGCCGGCAAGGCCGCGCCCAAAAATAACCACCCGAAGGCCGGGGTGCCAAGTTCGTCCAGCGGAAAAAGGTCACAAAAACGGGTGGGCTATAGCCTTGGGGGGTGGGGCTGGCCAAGTTCGTCCGCCGGAGTCCGAATGGGGCAAGAATTTGCGAGCGGCCTCCGTGTGGCAATACTAGGCCGCGGGCACAGCCGCGCCCAAAAATAGCCGCCCGACAGCCGGGGCGCCAAGTTCGTCCGACAGAAAAAGGCCACAAAAACGGGTAGGCTATAGCCTTGGGGGGTGGGGCTGGCAAAGTTCGTCCGCCGGACTCGGAATGGGGGCGAGACATTGAGAACGGCCTCCGTGTGCCAAAAATAGGCCGCAGGCACAGCCGCGCCCAAAAATAACCTCCCGAAGGCCGGGGCGCCGAGTTCATCAAGCAGAAAAAGGCCACAAAAACGGGTGGGCTATAGCCTTGGGGGGTGCGGCTGGCCATGTTCGTCCGCCGGACTCGGAATGGGACGAGACTTTGCGAGTGGCCTCGGTGTGCTAAAAATAGGACGCGGGCAAGGCCGAGCTAAAAAATAACCACCCGAAGGCCGGGGTGCCAAATTCGTCCAGCGGAAAAAGGCCACAAAAACGGGTGGGCTATAGCCTTGGGGGGTGGGCTGGCCAAGTTCGTCCGCCGGACTCCGAATGGGGCAAGAATTTCCGAGCTGCCTCCGTGTGCCAAAACTAGGCCGCGGGCACAGCCGCGCCCAAAAATAACCGCCCGAAGGCTGGGGTGCCAAATTCGTCCAGTGGAAAAAGGCCACAAAAACGGGTGGCCTATAGCCTTGGGGGGTGGGGCTGGCCATGTTCGTCTGCCGGACTCGGAATGGGACGAGACTTTGCGAGCGGGTCCGTGTGCCAAAAATTGGCCACAGGCACAGCCGCACCCAAAATAACTGCCCGAAGGCCGGGGTTGCCAAGTTCGTCTAGCGGAAAAAGGCCACAAAAACGGGGTGGGCTATAGCGTTGGGGGGTGGGGCTGGCCAAGTTCGTCCGCCGGACTCGGAATGGGGTGAAACTTTGCGAATGGCCTCCGTGTGCCAAAAATAGGCCGCGGGCACAGCCGCGCACAAAAATAACCGCCCGAAGGCCGGGGCGCCAAGTTCATCAAGCAGAAAAAGGCCACAAAAACGGGTGGGCTATAGCCTTGGGGGGTGCGGCTGGCCATGTTCGTCCGCCGGACTCGGAATGGGACGAGACTTTGCGAGCGGCCTCGGTGTGCCAAAAATAGGACGCGGGCAAGGGCGCGCCCAAAAATAACCACCCGAACGCCGGGGCGCCAAGTTCGTCCAGCGGAGAAAAGGCCACAAAAACGGGTGGGATATTGCCTTGGGGGGTGGGGCTGGCCATGTTCGTCCGACGGACTCGGAATGGGACGAGAGTTTGCGAGCGGTCTCCGTGTGCCAAAAATAGGCCGAAGGCACGGCCGCACCCAAAAATAACCGCCCGAAGGCCGGGGCGCCAAGTTCGTCTAGCGGAAAAAGGCCACAAAAACGGGTGGGCTATAGCCTTGGGGGGTTGGGATGGCCAGGTTCGTCCGCCGGACTCGGAATGGGACGATACTTTGCGAGCGGCCTCCGTGTGCCAAAAATAGGCCCGCGGGCACAGCCGCGCCCAAGAATAACCGCACGAAGGCCGGGTTGCCAAGTTCGTCCAGCGGAAAAAGGCCACAAAAACGGGTGGGCTATAGCCTTGGGGGGTGGGGTGGCCAAGTTCGTCCGCCGGACTCGGAATGGGGTGGGACTTTGCGAGGGGCCTCCGTGTGCGAAAAATGGGCCACGGGCACAGCCGCGCCCAAAAATAACCACCCGAAGGCCGGGGCGCCCAGTTCATCAAGCAGACAATGGCCACAAAAACGGGTGGGCTATAGCCTTGGGGGGTGGGGCTGGCCAAGTTCGTGCCGGACTCGGAATGGGGTGAGACTTTGCGAACGGCCTCGGTGTGCTAAAAATACGACGCCGGCAAGGCCGCGCCCAAAAAATAACCACCCGAAGGCCGGGGGTGCCAAGTTCGTCCAGCGGAAAAAGGCCACAAAAGCGGGTGGGCTATTGCCTTGGGGGGTGGGGCTGGCCAAGTTCGTCCGCCGGACTCCGAATGGAGCAAGAATTTGCGAGCGGCCTCCGTGTGGCAATACTAGGCCGCGGGCACAGCCGCGCCCAAAAATAACCGCCCGACAGCCGGGGCGCCAAGTTCGTCCGACAGAAAAAGGCCACAAAAACGGGTGGGGCTATAGCCTTGGGGGGTGGGGCTAGCAAAGTTCGTCCGCCGGACTCGGAATGGGGGTGAGACTTTGAGAACGGCCTCCGTGTGCCAAAAATAGGCCGCAGGCACAGCCGCACCCAAAAATAACCTCCGAAGTCCGGGGCGCCGAGTTCATCAAGCAGAAAAAGGCCACAAAAACGGGTGGGCTATAGCCTTGGGGGGTGCGGCTGGCCATGTTCGTCCGCCGGACTCGGAATGGGACGAGACTTTGTGAGTGGCCTCGGTGTGCTAAAAATAGGACGCGGGCAAGGCCGCGCCCAAAAATAACCACCCGAAGGCCGGGGTGCCAAGTTCGTCCAGCGAAAAAGGCCACAAAAACGGGTGGGCTATAGCCTTGGGGGGTGGGGCTGGCCAGGTTCGTCCGCCGGACTCCGAATGGGGCAAGAATTTCCGAGCTGCCTCCGTGTGCCAAAACTAGGCCGCGGGCACAGCCGCGGCCAAAAATAACCGCCCGAAGGCCGGGGTGCCAAATTCGTCCAGTGGAAAAAGGCCAAAAAAACGGGTGGGGCTATAGACTTGGGGGGTGGGGCTGGCCATGTTCGTCCGCCGGACTCGGAATGGGACGAGACTTTGCGAGCGGGTCCGTGTGCCATAAATTGGCCGCAGGCACAGCCGCACCCAAAATAACCGCCCGAAGGCCGGGGTTGCCAAGTTCGTCTAGCGGAAAAAGGCCACAAAAACGGGTGGGCTATAGCGTTGGGGGTGGGGCTGGCCAAGTTCGTCCGCCGGACTCGGAATGGGGTGAAACTTTGCGAGCGGCCTCCGTGTGGGAAAAATAGGCTGCGGGCACAGCCGTACCCAAAAATAACTGCCCGAAGGCCGGGGCACCAAGTTCCTTCAGCGGAAAAAAGGCCACAACACGGGTGGGATATTGCCTTGGGGGGTGGGGCTGGCCATGTTCGTCCGACGGACTCGGAATGGGACGAGAGTTTGCGATCCGGTCTCCATGTGCCAAAAATAGGCCGCAGGCGCGGCCGCACCCAAAAATAACTGCCCGAAGGCCGGGGCGCCAAGTTCGTCTAGCGGAAAAAGGCCACAAAAACGGGTTGGGCTATATCCTTGGGGGGTGGGGCTGGCCAAGCTCGTCCGCCGGACTCGGAATGGGGTGAGACTTTGCGAACGGCCTCCGTGTGGGAAAAATAGGCTCCGCGCACTGCCGCGCCCAAAAATAACCACCCGAAGGCCGGGGTGCCAAGTTCGTCCAGCGGAAAAAGGCCACAAAAACGGGTGGGCTACAGCCCAGGGGGTTGGGGCAGGCCAAGTTCGTCCGCCGGACTCGGAATGGGCCGAGACTTTGTGAGCGGCCTCAGTGTGCCAAAAATAGGCCGTAGACACAGCCGCACCCACAAATAAACGCCCGAAGGCCGGGTCGCCAAGTTCGTCCAGCGGAAAAATGCCACAAAAACGGGTGGGCTACAGCCTTGGTGGGTTGGGGCAGGCCAAGTTCGTCCGCCGGACTCGGAATGGGGCGAGACTTTGTGAGCGGCCTCCATGTGCCAAAAATAGGCCACGGACATAGCCGCGCCCAAAATTATCCGCACGAAGGCCGGGGCGCCAGGTTCGTCCAGCGGAAAAAGGCCACAAAAACGGGTGGGGCTATTGCCTTGGGGGGTGGGGCTGGCCAAGTTCGTCCGCCGGACTCGAAATGGGGTGAGACTTTGGTAGCAGCCTTCGTGTGCCAAAAATAGGCCACGGGGACAGCCGCGCCGAAGAATAACCGCCCGAAGGACGGGCCGCCAAGTTCGTCCAGCGGAAAAAGGCCACAAAAATGGGTGGGCTATAGCCTTGGGTGGTGGGGCTGGCCAAGTTCGTCCGCCGGACTCGGAATGGGACGACAATTTGCGAGCAGAGTCCGTGTGTGAAAAATAGGCGGCGGCCCAGCCGCGCCCAAAAATAACCGCCCGAAGGCCGGGGCGCCAAGTTCGTCTAGCGGAAAAAGGCCACAAAAACGGGTGGGATATAGCCTTGGGGGGTGGGGCTGGCGAAGTTCGTCCGCCGGACTCGGAATGGGGCGAGACTTTGTTAGCGGCCTCCGTGCGCCAAAAATAGATAGCGGGGACAGCCACGTCCAAAAATAACCGCACGAAGGCCGGGGCGCCAAGTTCGTCCAGCGGAAAAAGGCCACAAAAATGGGTGGGCTATAGCCTTGGGGGGTGGGGCTGGCCAAGTTCGTCCGCCGGACTCGAAATGGGACGACACTTTGCGAGCGGAGTCCGTGTACGAAAAAATAGGCGGCGGCCCCAGCCGCGCCAAAAAATATCCGCCCGAAGGCCGGGGTGCCAAGTTCGTCTAGCGGAAAATGGCCACAAAAACGGGTGGGCTATAGCCTCGGGGGGTGGGGCTGGCCAAGTTCGTCCGCCGGACTGGGAATGGGTTGACACTTTGCGAGGGCCCTCCGTGTGCCAAAAATAGGCTGCGGGCACAGCCGCGCCCAAAAATGACCGCCCGAAGGTCGGTCCCCAAGTTCGTCCGCTGGAAAAAGGCCAAAAAATGGGTGGGCTATAGTGTTGGGGGGTGGGGCTGGCCAAGTTCGTACGCCGGACTCGGAATGGGGAGAGACTTTGTGAGGGACGTCCGGTGTGCCAAAAATAGGCCGCGGGCACAGCCGCACCCAACAATGACCGCCCGAAGGTCGGGTCCCCAAGTTCGCCCGCCGGAAAAAGGCCTAAAAAAGGGGTGGGCTATAGCCTTGGGGGGTGGGGCTGGCCAAGTTCGTCCGCCGGACTCGGAATAGGGCGAGACTTTGCGAGGGGCCTCTGTGTGCCAAAAATAGACCGCGGGCACAGTCCGCGTCCAAAAATAAGTGCCCGAAGGTCGGGGCGCCAAAACCGCCCCAGCAGAAAAAGGCCAAAAAAACGGGTGGGCTATAGCCTTCGGGGGTGGGGCTGGCCAAGTTTGTCCGCCGGACTCGGAATGGGTCGAGACTTTGCGAGGGGCCTCCGTGTGCCAAAAACAGGCCGTGGGCACAGCCGCGCCCAAAAATGACCGTCCGAAGGTCGGGGTCCCCAAGTTCGTCCGCCGGAAAAAGGCCAAAAAAAGGGGTGGGCTATAGCCTTGGGGGGTGGGGATGGCCAAGTTCATCCGCCGGACTCGAAATGGGGTGAGATTTTGCGAGGGCCCTCCATGTGCCAAAAATAGGCCGCGGGCATAGCCGTACCCAAAAATGGCCGTCCAAAGGTCGGGTCCCCAAGTTCGTCCGCTGGAAAAAGGCCAAAAAAAGGGGTGGGCTATAGCCATGGGGGGGTGGGGATGGCCAAGTTTGTCCGCCGGACTCGAAATGGGGGCGAGACTTTAGTGAGGGACGTCCTGTGTGCCAAAAATAGGCCGCGGGCACAGCCGCGCCCAACAATGACCGCCCGAAGGTCGGGTCCCCATGTTCGTTCGCCAGAAAAAGGCCAAAAAAGGGGTGGGCTATAGCCATGGGGGGTGGGGATGGCCAAGTTTTGTCCGCAGGACTCGAAATGGGGCGAGACTTTGTGAGGGACATCCGTGTGCCAAAAATAGGCCGCGGGCACAGCCGCGCCCAACAATGACCGCCCGAAGGTCGGGTCCCCAAGTTCGCACCGCCGGAAAAAGGCCTAAAAAAGGGGTGGGCTATTGCCTTGGGGGGGTGGGGCTGGCCAAGTTCGTCCGCCGGAATCGGAATGGGGCGAGACTTTGCGAGGGGCCTCCGTGTGCCAAAAATAGGCCGCGGGCACAGCCGCGCTCAACAATGACCGCCCGAAGGTCGGGACCCCATGTTCGTTCGCCGGAAAAAGGCCAAAAATAGGGGTGGGCTATAGCCTTGGGGGGCGCGGATGGCCAAGTTCGTCCGCCGGACTCGAAATGGGGCGAGACTTTGTGAGGGGCCTCCGTGTGCCAAAAATAGGCCGCGAGCACAGCCGCACCCAAAAATGACCGCCAGAAGGTGGGGTCCCCAAGTTCGTCCGCCGGAAAAAGTCCAAAAAAAGCGGCGGGCTATGGCCTTGGGGTGTGGGACTGGCGAAGTTCGTCGGCCGATTCGAAATGGGGCGAGACTTTGTGAGGGGCCTCCGTGTGCCAAAAATACGCTGCGGGCACAGCCGCGGCTCAACAATGACCGCCCGAAGGTCGGGTCCCCATGTTCGTTCGCCAGAAAAAGGCCAAAAAAAGGGGTGGGCTATAGCCATGGGGGGGTGGGGATGGCCAAGTTTGTCCGCAGGACTCGAAATGGGGGCGAGACTTTGTGAGGGACAATCCGTGTGCCAAAAATAGGCCGCGGCACAGCCGCGCCCAACAATGACCGCCCGAAGGTCGGGTCCCCAAGTTCGCCCGCCGGAAAAAGGCCTAAAAAAGGTGGTGGGCTATTGCCTTGGGGGGTGGGGCTGGCCAAGTTCGTCCGCCGGAATCGGAATGGGGCGAGACTTTGCCGAGGGGCCTCCGTGTACCAAAAATAGGCCGCGGCACAGCCGCGCTCAACAATGACCGCTCCGAAGGTCGGGACCCCATGTTCGTTCGCCGGAAAAAGGCCAAAAAAAGGGGGTGGGCTATAGCCTTGGGGGGCGCGGATGGCCAAGTTCGTCCGCCGGACTCGAAATGGGGCGAGACTTTGTGAGGGGGCCTCCGTGTGCCAAAAATAGCCGCGAGCACAGCCGCACCCAAAACTGACCGCCTGAAGGTGGGGTCCCCAAGTTCGTCCGCCGGAAAAAGTCCAAAAAAAGCGGCGGGCTATGGCCTTGGGGTGTGGACTGGCAAAGTTCGTCGGCCGATTCGAAATGGGGCGAGACTTTGTGAGGGGCCTCCGTGTGCCAAAAATACGCTGCGGGCACAGCCGCGCCCAAAAATGACTGCCCGAAGGTCCGGTCCCCAAGTTCGTCCGCCGGAAAAAGGCTAAAAAAAGGGGGTGGGCTATAGCCTTGGGGGGTGGGGATGGCCAAGTTCGTCCGCCGGACTCGAAATGGGGCGAGACTTTGCGAGGGCCTTCCGTGTGCCAAAAATAGGCCGTGGGCATAGCCGCACCCAAAAATGCCCGTCCTAAGGTCGGGTCCCCGAGTTCGTCCGCCGGAAAAAGTAAAAAAAAAGCGGCGGGCTTTGCCTTGGGGGGCAGGGTTGGCCAAGTTCGTCCGCCGGACTCCGAATGGGGGGAGACTTTGCGAGGGGTCTCCGTGAGCCAAAAATAGGCCGCGGGCACAGCCACCCCTAAAAATGACAGTCCGAAGGTTGGGTCCCCAAGTTCGTCCGCCGGAAAAAGGCCAAAAAAAGGTGTGGGCTATAGCCTTGGGGGGTGGGGCTGGTCAAGTTCGTCCGCCAGACTCGGAAGGGTCCGAGACTTTGCTAGGGCCTCCGTGTTGCAAAAAATAGGCCGTGGGCACAGACGCGCCCAAAAATAAGCGCCCGAAGGTCGGGGCGCCAAAACCCGCCCAGCGGAAAAACGCCTAAAAAATGGGTGGGCTATAGCCTTTGGGGGGTGGGGCGGGCCAAGTTCGTCCGCTGGACTCGGAATCGGGCGAGACTTTGCGAGGGCCCTCCGTGTGCCAAAAATAGGCCGCAGGCACACCCGCGCTGAAAAATAAGCGCCCGAAGGTCGGGTCGCCGAAACCCCAAGCGGTAAAAGGCCAAAAAAACAGGTGGGGCTATAGCCTTGGGGGGTGGGGCTGGCCAAATTCGTCCGCCCGGCTCAGAATGGCTCGAGTCTATACGAGGGGCCTGCGTGTCAATAATAGGCCGCCGGCACAGGCCACTCCCAAAAATTGACCGCCCGAAGGTCGGGTCCCCAAGTTCGTCCGCCCGAAAAAGGCCAAAAAAACGGGGTGGGCTATAGCCATGGGGGGGTGGCGCTGGCCAAGTTCGTCCACCGGACTCGGAATTTGGCGAGACATTGTGAGGGGCCTCCGTGTACCAAAAATAGGCCGCGGGCACAGCCGCACCAAAAATGACTGCCCGAAGGTCGGGTCCCCAAGTACGTCCGCCGGAAAAGGCCAAAAAAACGGGTGGGCTATAGCCTTGGGGGTGGGGCTGGCCAAGTTCGTCCGCCGGATTCGGGATGGGACGAGACTTTACGATGGGCCTCCGTGTGCCAAAAATAGGCCACGGACACAGCCGCAACCAAAAATGACCACCCGAAGGTCAGGTTCCCAAGTTCGTCCGCCGGAAAAGGCCAAAAAACGGGTGGGCTATAGCCTTGGGGGGTGGGGCTGGCCAAGTTCGTCCGCCGGATTCGGAATGGGGCGAGTCTTTATGATGGGCCTCCGTGCGCCAAAAATAGGCCGCGGGGCACATCCGCGCTAAAAATAAGTGCTCGAAGGTCGGGGGCGCCAGAACCCCCCAGCAGAAAAAGGCCAAAAAAAGGGGTGGCTAAAGCCTTGGGGGGGTGGGGCTGGCCATGTTCGTCCGCCGGACTCGAATGGGGCAAGACTTTGCCTGGGGCCTCCGTATGCTAAAAATGACCGCCCGAAGCTCGGGGCGCCAAAACCCCTCAGCGGAAAAATGCCAAAAAAACGGGTGGGCTATAGCCTTGGGGGGTGGGGCTGTCCAAGTTCGTCCACACGGACACGGAATGGGGCGAGACTTTGTGAGGGGCCTCCGTGTCCCAAAAATATTCCGCGGGCACAGCCGCGCCCAAAAATGACTGCCCGAAGGTCGGGTCCCCAAGTTCGTCCGCCGGAAAAAGTCCAAAAAAAGGGGTGGGCCATAGCCTTGGGGGGTGGGGCTGGCCCAGTTCGTCCGCCGGACTCGGAATGGGGCGAGAGTTTGCGAGGGGCCTCCGTGTGTCAAAAATAGGCCGCGGGCACAGCCACATCCAAAAATAAGCATCGAAAGGTCGGGGTGTGCCCAAATCCCCCAGTGGAAAAAGGCCAAAAAACTGTTGGGCCATAGCCTTGGGGGGTGGGGCTGGCCAAGTTCATCCGCCGGACTCGGAATGGGTCGAGACTTCGCGAGGGGCCTCCGTGTACCAAAATATAGGCCGCGGGCACAGCCACTCCCAAAAATGACCGCCAGAAGGTCGGGTCCCCAAGTTCGTCCGCCGGAAAACGGCCAAAAAAAGGGGTGGGCTATAGCCTTGGGGGGTGGGGCTGGCCAAGTTCGCCCGCCGGACTCGGACTGGGGCGAGACTTTGTGAGGCGCCTCCGTGTGCAAAAAATAGGCCGCGGGCACAGCCGCGCCCAAAAAATAAGCGCCCGAAGGTCGGGGCGCCAAAATCCCCCAGCGGAAAAAGGCCAAAAAAAAGGGGTGGGCTGTAGCCTTGGGGGGTGGGGCCGGCCAAGTTCGTCCGCCGGACTCGGAATGGGGCGAGACTTTGCGAGGGGCCTCCGTGTGCCGAAAATAGGCCGCGGGCACAGCCGCACCCAAAAATAACTGCCCGAACGTTGGGTCCCCAAGTTTGTCCTCCGGAAAAAAGTCCAAAAAAAAGGGTGGCCTATAGCCTTGGGGGTGGGGCTGGCCAAGTTCGTCCACCGGACTCGGAAAGGGGCAACACTTTGCGAGGGGCCTCCGTGTGCCAAAAATAGGCCGCGGGTACAGCCGCTCCCAAAAATGACTGCCATAAGGTCGGGTCCCCAAGTTCGTCTGCCGGAAAAAGGCCAAAAAAAGGGGTAGGCTGTAGCCTTGGGGGGTGGGGCTGGCAAAGTTCGTCCACCGGACTCGGAATGGGGCGAGACTTTGTGAGGGGCCTCCGTGTGCCAAAAAATAGGCCGCGGGCACAGCCGCGCCCAAAAATGACTGCCCGAAGGTCCGGTCCCCAAGTTCGTCCGCCGGAAAAAGGCCAAAAAAACGGGTGGGCTGGCCAAATTCGTCCGCCGGACTCGGAATGGGGCACGACTTTCCGAGGGGCCTCTGTTGTACCAAAAATAGGCCACGGACACAACCGCGACCAAAAATAAGAGCCCGAAGGTCGGGGCGCCCAAACCCCCCAGCGGGAAAAGGCCAAAAAAAGGGGTGGGCTATAGCCTTGGGGGGTGGGGCCGGCCAAGTTCGTCCGCCGCTCTTGGAATGGGGTGAGACTTTGCGAGGGGCCTCCGTGTGCCAAAAATAGGCCGCGGTCATAGCGAGGCCCATAAATGACTGCCCGAAGGACGGGTCCCCAAGGTCATCCGCTGGAAAAAGGCCAAAAAAGGGGTGGCCTATAGCCTTGGGGGGTGGGGCTGGCAAAGTTCGTCCGCCGGACTCGGAATAGGGCGAGACTTTGCGAGGGGCCTCCGTGTGGCAAAAATATTCCGCGGGCACAGCCGTGCCAAAAATGACCGCCCGAAGGTCGGGTCCCCTAGTTCGTCCTCCGGAAAAAGGCCAAAAAAAGGGGTGGGATATAGCCTTGGAGGGTGGGGCTGGCCAAGTTCCGTCTGCCGGACTCAGAATGGGGCGAGACTTTGCGAGAGGCCTCCGTTTGCCAAAAATATTCCGCGGGCACAGCCGTGCCCAAAAATGACCGCCCGAAGGTCGGGTCCCCTAGTTCGTCCTCCGGAAAAGGCCAAAAAAAGGGAAGGCCTATAGCCTTGGGGGGTGGGGCTGGCCAAGTTCGTCCACCGGACTCGGAATGGGGAGAAACTTTGCGAGGGCCTCCATGTGCCGGAAATAGGCCGCGGGCACAGCCGCGACTAAAAACAAGCGCCCAAAGGATGGGTCCCGATGGCCATCAGCTGGAAAAAGGCCCAAAAAACGGGTGGGTTAGAGCCTTGGGGGGTGGGGCTGGCCAAGTTCGTCTGCCGGACTCGGAATGGGGCCAGACTTTGCGAGGGGCCTCCGTGTGCCAAAAAAAGGCCGCGGTCATAGCCGCGGCCAAATATGACCGCGCGAAGGACGGGTCCCCAAGGTCGTCCGCCGGAAAAAGGCCCAAAAAACGGGTGGGTTATAGACTTGGGGGGTGGGGCTGGCCAAGTTCGTCCACCGGACTCGGAATGGGGCAAGACTTTGCGAGGGGCCTCCATGTGCCAAAAATAAGCCATGGGCACAGCCGCACGAAAAATAAGCACCCGAAGGTTGGGCCGCCAAAACCCCCGAGCAGAAAAAGGCCAAAAAAACGGGTGGGCTATAGCCTTGGGGGGTGGGGCCGGCGCAGTTCTTCCGCCGGACTCGGAATGGGGCGAGACTTTGTGAGGGGCCTCCGTGTACCAAAAAAAGGCCGCGGTCATAGCCGCGCCCAAAAAAGACCGTCCGAAGGTCGGGTCCCCAAGTTCGTCCGCCGGAAAAAGGCCAAAAAAAGGGGTGGCCTATAGCCTTGGGGGGTGGGGGCTGGCCAAGTTCGTCCGCCGGACACGGAATGGGGGGAGACTTTGCGAGGGGCCTCCGTGTGCCAAAAAGAGGCCGCGGGGCACAGCCGCTCCCAAAAATGACCGCCATAAGGTCGGGCCCCCAAGTTCGTCCGCCGGAAAAAGGCGAAAAAAATGGGTGGCCTATAGCCTTGGGGGGTGGGGCTGGCCAAGTTCGTCCGCCGGACTCGGAATGGGGGGAGACTTTACGAGGGGCCTCCGTGTGCCAAAAAGAGGCCGCGGGCAAAGCCGCTCCCAAAAATGACCGCCATAAGGTCGGGTCCCCAAGTTCGTCCGCCGGAAAAAGGCCAAAAAAAGGGGTGTGGGCTGTAGCCTTGGGTGGTGGGGCTGGCCAAGTTCGTCCGGTGGACTCCGAATGGGGGGAGACTTTGCGAGGGGCCTCCGTGTGCCAAAAATAGGGCGCGGGCACAGCAGCGCCCAAAAATGACCGCCGGAAAAAACGCGAAAAAAAGGGGTGGGGCAATAGCCTTGGGGGGTGGGGCTGACCAAGTTCGTCCGCCGTACTCAGAATGGGTAGAGACTTTGTGAGTGGCCTCCATGTGCCAAAAATAGGCCGCGGGCACAGCCGCGTCCATAAATTAGTGCCCGAAGGTTGGGGCGCCAAAGCCCCCAGCGGAAAAAGGCCAAAAAAACGGGTGGGCTATAGCCTTGGGGGGAGGGGCTGGCCAAGTTCTTCCGCCGGACTCGGAATGGGTCGAGACATTGCGAGGGGCCTCCGTGTGCCAAAAATAGGCCGCGGGCACAGGCGCGCCCAAAAATGACCGCCCGAAGGTCGGGCCCCCAAGTTCTTCCGCCGGAAAAAGGCCAAAAAAAAGGGGTGGCCTATAGCCTTGGGGGGAGGGGCTGGCCAAGTTCTTCCGCCGGACTCGGAATGGGTCGAGACATTGCGAGGGGCCTCCGTGTGCCAAAAATAGGCCGCGGGCACAGGCGCGCCCAAAAATAAGCGCCCGAAGGTCGGCGTCCCAAAAGCCCCCAGCGGAAAAATGGCCAAAAAACGGGTGGGCAATAGCCTTGGTGGGGTGGGGCGGGCGAACTTCGTCCGCCGGACTCGGAATGGGGTGAGACTTTGCGAGGGCCTCCATGTGCCAAAAATTGGACGCGGGCACAGCCGTGCCCAAAATAAGCGCCCAAAGGTCGGCATCCCAAAACCCCCCAGCGGAAAAATGGCAAAAAAACGGTGTGGGGCAATAGCCTTGGTGGGGGGGGGAGGGCGAAGTTCGTCCGCCGGACTCGGAATGGGGCGAGACTTTGCGAGCGCCCTCCGTGTGCCAAAAGTAGGCCGCGGGCACAGCCGCGCCCATAAATAAGCGCCCGAAGGTCGGCGTCCCAAAACCCCCCAGCGGAAAAATGGCCAAAAAACGGGTAGGGCGCTATAGCCTTGGTGGGGGGGGTGGGCGAAGTTCGTCCGCCGGACTCGGTATGGGGCGAGACTTTGCGAGCGCCCTCCGTGTTGCCAAAAATAGTCCGCGGGCCCAGCTGCGCTCAAAAATAAGACCCCGAAGGTCAGCGTCGCAAAAGCCCCCAGCGGAAAAATGGCCAAAAATCGGGTGGGCTATAGCCTTGGTGAGGGGGGCGGGCGAACTTCGTCCGCCGGACTCGGAATGGGGCGAGACTTTGCGAGGGGCCTCCGTGTGCCAAAATATCATCCCGGCCACAGCCGCGCCCAAAAAATAAACACCGAAGGTCGGCATCCCAAAAGCTCCCAGCGGAAAAATGGCCAAAAATCGGGTGGGCTATAGCCCAGGTGAGGGGGGCGGGCGAACTTCGTCCGCCGGACTCGGAATGGGGCGAGACTTTGCGAGCGCCCTCCGTGTGCCAAAAATAGGCCGCGGGCATAGCCGCGCCCAAAAATAAGCGGCCGAAGGTCAGCGTCCCAAAAGCCCCCAGCGGAAAAATGGCCAAAAATCGGGTGGGCTATAGCCTTGGTGAGGGGGGCGGGCGAACTTCATCCGCCGGACTCGGAATGGGGTGAGACTTTTCGAGCGCCCTCCGTGTGCCAAAAATAGGCCGCGGGCACAGACGCGCCGAAAAATAAGTGCCCGAAGGTCGGCATCCCAAAATCCCCCAGCGGAAAAATGGCCAAAAATCAGGTGGGCTATAGCCTTGGTGAGGGGGGCGGTGCGAACTTCGTCCGCCGGACTCGGAATGGGGCGAGACATTGCGAGCGCCCTCCGTGGTGCCAAAAATAGACCGCGGACACAGCCACGCCCAAAAATAAGCGCCCGAAGGTCGGCGTCCCAAAACCCCCAAGCGGAAAAATGGCAAAAAAAACGGGTGGGCTATAGCCTTGGTGGGGAGGGGGTGGGCGAAGTTCGTCCGCCGGACTCGGAATGGGGCGAGACTTTACGAGCGTCCTCCGTGTGCCACAAATAGGCCGCGGGTAGAGACGCGTCCAAAAATAAGCGCCCGAAGGTCGGCGTCCCAAAAGCCCCCAGCGGAAAAATGGCCAAAAAACGGGTGGGCTATAGCCTTGGTGGGGGGGGCGGTGCGAACTTCGTCCGCCGGACTCGGAATGGGGCGAGACTTTGCGAGGGGCCTCCGTGTGCCAAAATATCATCCCGGGCTCAGCCGCACCCCAAAAATAAGTGCCTGAAGGTCGGCGTCCCAAAAACCCCCAGCGGAAAAATGGCCAAAAAACGGGTGGGCTATAGCCTTGGTGGGGGGGGCGGAGTGAACTTCGTCCGCCGGACTCGGAATGGGGCGAGACTTTGCGAGCGCCCTCCGTGTGCCAAAAATAGGCCGCACGCACAGCCGGACCAAAAATAAGCGCCCGAAGGTCGGCGTCCCAAAACCCCACAGCGGAAAAATGGCCAAAAAACGGGGTGGGGCGATAGCCTTGGTGGGGGGGTGGGTGAAGTTCGTCCGCCAGACTAGGAATGGGGCGAGACTTTGCGAGTGCCATCCGTGTGCAGAAATATAGGCCGCGGGCACAGCCGTTGCCAAAAAATAAGTGCCCAAAGGTCGGCGTCCCAAAAGCCCCCAGCGGAAAAATCGCCAAAAAACGGGTGGGCTATAGCCTTGGTGGGGGGAGCGGGCGAACTTCCTCCGCTGGGCTGGGAATGATGCGAGACTTTGCGAGCGCCCTCCTAGTGCCAAAAATAGGCCGCGGGCACAGCCGCGCCCATAAATAAGCGCCCGAAGGTCGGCGTCCCAAAAACCCCCCAGCGGAAAAATGGCCAAAAAAGGGTGGGCTATAGCCCTGGTGGCGGGGGGGGGTGGGCGAAGGTCGTCCGCCGGACTCGGTATGGGGCGAGACTTTGCGAGCGCCCTCCGGTGTGCCAAAAATAGGCCGCGGGCACGGCCGCGCCCAAAAATAAGACACCAAAGTCAGCGTCCCAAAAGCCCCCAGCGGAAAAATGGCCAAAAATCGGGTGGGCTATAGCCTTGGTGAGGGGGGCAGGCGAACTTCGTCCGCCGGACTCAGAATGGGGCGAGACTTTGCGAGGGGCCTCCGTGTGCCAAAATTTAATCCCGGGCACAGCCGCCCCCAAAAATAAGCACCCGAAGTTCGGCATCCCAAAAGCCCCCAGCGGAAAAATGGCCAAAAATCGGGTGGGCTATAGCCTTGGTGAGGGGGGGCGGGCGAACTCTGTCCGCCGGACTCGGAATGGGGCGAGACTTTAGCAGCGCCCTACATGTGCCAAAGTATCATCCAGGCACATCCGCGCCCGAAGGTTGGCGTCCCAGAAGCCCCCAGAAGAAAAATGGACAAAAAATGGGTGGGCTATAGCCTTGGTGGGGGGGGGGGGTGGGGCGAACATCGTCCGCCGGACTCGGAATGGGGTGAGAATTTGCGAACGCCCTCCGTGTGCCAAAAATAGGCCGTGGGCACAGCTGTACCAAAAATAAGCACCCGAAGGTCGGCGTCCCAAAAGCCCCCAGCGGAAAAATGGCCAAAAAACGGGTGGGCTATAGCCTTGGCGGGGGGGGGTGGGCGAAGTTCGTCCGCCGGACTCGGAATGGGTGCGAGACTTTGCGAGGGGCCTCTGTGCGCCAAAATATCATTCCGGCCACAGCCGCGCCCAAAAATAAGTGACCAAAGGTCGGCGTCCAAAAACCCCCAGCGGAAAAATGGCCAAAAAACGGGTGGGCTATAGCCTTGGTGGGGGGGGGGGGGGGTTGGCGAAGTTCGTCCGCCGGACTCGGAAGGGGGCTAGACTTTGTGATCGCCCTCCATGTGCGAAAATATCATCCCGGGCGCAGTCGCACCCAAAAATAAGCACCCGATGGTCGGCGACCCAAAAGCCCCCCGCGGAAAAATGGCCAAAAATCGGGTGGGCTATAGCCTTGGTGAGGGGGGGCTGGGCGAACTTCGTCCGCCGATCTCGGAATGGGTCGACACTTTGCGAGCGCCCTCCTAGGGCCAAAAATAGGCCGCGGGCACAGCCGCGCCCATAAATAAGCGCCCGAAGGTCGGCATCCCAAAACCCCCCAGCGGAAAAATGGCCAAAAAACGGGTGGGCTATAGCCTTGGCGGGGGGGGTGGGCGAAGTTCGTCCGCCCGACTCGGAATGGGGCGAGACTTTTCGAGCGCCCTATGTGTGCCAAATAAACGCCGCGGGCACAGCCGCGCCCAAAGGAGGGCATCCCAAAAGGCCCCAGCGTAAAAATGGCCAAAAAACGGGTGGGCTATAGCCTTGGTGGGGGGGGGGGGCGGGGCGAACTTCGTCCGCCGGTCTCGGAATGGGACGAGACTTTGCGAGCACCCTCCATGTACCAGAATATCATCCCGGGCACAGCCGCACCCAAAAATAAGCACCCAAAGGTCGGTGTCCAAAAACCCCCAGCGGAAAAAATGGCCAAAAAACGGGGTGGGCTATAGCCTTGGTGGGGGGGGTGGGCGAAATTTGTCCGCCGGACTCGGAATGGGGTGAGACTTTGCGAGTGCCCTCCGTATGCAAAAAATAGGCCGCGGGCACAGCCGTGCCCAAAAAGAAGCGCCGAAGGTCGGCGTCCAAAAGCCCCCAGCGGAAAAATGGCCAAAATACGGGTGGGCTATAGCCTTGGTGTGGGGGGCGGGCGAACTTCGTCCGCCGGGCTTGGAATGGGACGAGTCTTTGCGAGCGCCCTCCGTGTGCCAAAATATCGCCCCGGGCACAGCCGCGTCCAAAAATATGTGACCAAAGGTCGGCGTCCAAAAACCCCCAGCGGAAAAAATGGCCAAAATACGGGTGGGCTATAGCCTTGGTGTGGGGGGCGGGCGAACTTCGTCCGCCGGGCTCGGAATGGGGACAAGACTTTGCGAGCGCCCTCCGTGTGCCAAAATATCATCCCGGCACAGCCGCGTCCAAAAATAACTGACCAAAGGTCGGCGTCCAAAAACCCCCAGCGGAAAAATGGCCAAAAAACGGGTGGGCTATAGCCTTGGTGGGGGGGGGGGGGTCGGAGAACTACGTCCGCCGGACTCGGAATGGGGCGAGACTTTGCGAGCGCCCTCCGTGTGCCAAATTATCTTCCCGGGCGCAGCCGAGCCCAAAAATATGCACCCGAAGGTCGGCGTCCCAAAAGCCCCCAACGGAAAAATGGCCAAAAAACGGGTGGGCTATAGCCTTGGCGGGGGGGGGTGGGCGAAGTTCGTCCGTCCGGACTCGGAATGGGGCGAGACTTTGCGAGGGGCCTCTGTGCGCCAAAATATCATTCCGGGCACAGCCGCGCCAAAAATAAGTGACCAAAGGTCGGCGTCCAAAAACCCCCAGCGGAAAAATGGCCAAAAAACGGGTGGGCTATAGCCTTGGTGGGGGGGTCGGCGAACTACGTCCGCCCGCACTCGGAATGGGGTGAGACTTTGCGAGCGCCCTCCGTGTGCCAAAAATAGGCCGCGGTCACAGCCGCACCCGAAAGGTCGGCGTCCCAAAAGCCCCCAGCGGAAAAATGGCCAAAAAACGGGTGGGCTATAGCCTTGGTGGGGGGGGCGGGCGAACTTCGTCCGCCGGAATCGGAATGGGGGGAGACTTTGGGAGTACCCTGCGTGTGCCAAAGTATCATCCCGGGCACAGCCGAGCCCAAAAATATGCGCCCGAAGGTCGGCGTCCCAAAAGCCCCCAGCGGAAAAATGGCCAAAAAACGGGTGGGCTATAGCCTTGGCGGGGGGGGTGGGCGAAGTTCATCCGCCGGACTCGGAATGGGGCGAGACTTTGCGAGGGGCCTCCGTGTGCCAAAATATCATTCCGGACACAGCCGGAACCAAAAATAAGCAGCCGAAGGTCGGCATCCCCAAAGCCCCCAGCGGAAAAATGGCCAAAAATCGGGTGGGCTATAGCCTTGGTGGGGGGGGGGGCGGGTGAAATTCGTCCGCCGGACTCGGAATGGGGGGGAGACTTTATGAGCACCCTCCGTGTGCCAAAGTATCTTCCCGGGCACAGCCGAGCCCAAAAATATGCACCCGAAGGTCGGCGTCCCAAAAGCCCCCAACGGAAAAATGGCCAAAAAAACGGGTGGGCTATAGCCTTGGCAGGGGGGGTGGGCGAAGTTCGTCCGCCGGACTCGGAATGGGGCGAGACTTTGCGAGGGGCCTCTGTGCGCCAAAATATCAATCCGGGCACAGCCGCGTCCAAAAATAAGTGACCAAAGGTCGGCGTCCAAAAACCCCCAGCGGAAAAATGGCCAAAAAACGGGTGTGCTATAGCCTTGGTGGGGGGGGGGTCGGCGAACTACGTCCGCCGCACTCGGAATGGGGTGAGACTTTGCGAGCGCCCTCCGGTTGTGCCAAAAATAGGCCGCGGTCACAGCCGTGCCGAAGGTCGGTGTCCCAAAAGCCGCCAGCGGAAAAATGACCAAAAAACGGGTGGGCTATAGCCTTGGTGGGGGGGGGGGGCGGGTGAAATTCGTCCGCCGGACTCGGAATGGGGGGAGACTTTACGAGCACCCTCCGTGTGCCAATGTATCTTCCCGGGCACAGCCCGAGCCCAAAAATATGCACCCGAAGGTCGGCGTCCCAAAAGCCCCCAACGGAAAAATGGCCAAAAAACGGGTGGGCTATAGCCTTGGCGGGGGGGGGTGGGCGAAGTTCGTCCGCCGGACTCGGAATGGGGCGAGACTTTGCAAGGGGCCTCTGTGCGCCAAAATATCATTCCGGGCACAGCCGCACCCAAAAATAAGTGACCAAAGGTCGGCGTCCAAAAACCCCCAGCGGAAAAATGGCCAAAAAACGGGTGGGGCTATAGCCTTGGTGGGGGGGGTTCGGCGAACTACGTCCGCCGCACTCGGAATGGGGAGAGACTTTGCGAGCGCCCTCCGTGTGCCAAAAATAGGGCCGCGGTCACAGCCGCGCCCGAAGGTCGGCGTCCCAAAAGCCCCCAGCGGAAAAATGGCCAAAAAACGGGTGGGCTATAGCCTTGGTGGGGGGGGGCGGGCGAACTTCGTCCGCCGGACTCGGAATGGGGGGAGACTTTGGGAGTACCCTGCGTGTGCCAAAGTATCATCCCGGGCACAGTCGAGCCCAAAAATATGCGCCCGAAGGTCGGCGTCCCAAAAGCCCCCAGCGGAAAAATGGCCAAAAAATGGGGTGGGCTATAGCCTTGGCGGGGGGGGTGGGCGAAGTTCATCCGCCGGACTCGGAATGGGGCGAGACTTTGCGAGGGGCCTCCGTGTGTGCCAAAATATCATTCCGGACACAGCCGGAACAAAAATAAGCACCCGAAGGTCGGCATCCCCAAAGCCCCCAGCGGAAAAATGGCCAAAAATCGGGTGGGCTATGGCTTGGCGGGGGGGGGGGGGGGGGCGAACTTCGTCCGCCAGGCTCGGAATGGGGCAAGACTTTGCGAGGTGTCTCCGTGTGCCAAAATATCATTCCGGGCACGGCCGCGCCCAAAATAAGCACCCGAAGGTCGGCATCCCCAAAGCCCCCAGCGGAAAAATGGCCAAAAATCGGGTGGGCTATGGCTTGGCGGGGGGGGGGTGGGCGAAGTTCGTCCGCCGGACTCGGAATGGGGCGAGACTTTTCGAGTACCCTCCGTGCGCCAAAATATCATCCTGGGCACAGCCGTGCCCAAAAATAAGCGCCCATAGGTCGGCGTCCCAAAAGCCCCCAGCGGAAAAAATGGCCAAAAAACGGGTGGGCTATAGCTTGGCGGGGAGGGTGGGCGAAGTTCGTCCGCCGGACTCGGAATGGGGCGAGTGTTTGCGAGTGCCCTCCGTGTGCTAAAAATAGGCCGTGGGCACAGCCGTACCCAAAAATATGCGTCCGAAGGTCGGCGTCCCAAAAGCCCCCAGCGGAAAAAAGGCCAAAAACGGGTGGGCTATACCCTTGGTGGGGGGGGGGGGGGCGGGCGAACTTCGTCCGCCGGACTTGGAATGGGGCGAGACTTTGCGAGGGCCCTCCGTGTGCCAAAAATAGGCCGCGGGCACAGCCACGCCCAAAAATATGCGCCCGAAGGACGGCGTCCCAAAACCCCCCCAGCGGAAAAAATGGCCAAAAAACGGGTGGGGCTATAGCCTTGGTGGGGGGGGGGGGGGGGTGGGCGAAGTTTGTCCGCCGGACTCGGAATGGGACGAGACTTTTCGAGCGCCCTCCGTGTGCCAAAAATACGCCGTGGGCACAGCCGCGCCGGAAGGTCGGCGTCCGAAAAGCCCCCACCGAAAAAATGGCCAAAAAACGGGTGGGCTATAGCCTGGGGGGGGCGGGCGAACTTCGTCCGCCGGGCTCGGAATGGGACGAGACTTTTCGAGTACCCTCCGTGCACCAAAATATCATCCTGGGCACAGCCGTGCCCAAAAATAAGCGCCCGTGGGCCGGCGTCCCAAAAGCCCCCAGCGGAAAAAATGGCCAAAAAACGGGTGGGCTATAGCTTGGCGGGGGAGGGTGGGCGAAGTTCGTCCGCCGGACTCGGAATGGGGCGAGTGTTTGCGAGCGCCCTCCTTGTGCTAAAAATGGGCCGCGGGCACAGCCGTACCCAAAAATATGCGTCCGAAGGTCGGCGTCCCAAAAGCCCCCAGCGGAAAAAAGGCCAAAAACGGGTGGGCTATCCCTTGGTGGGGGGGGGGGGGCGGGCGAACTTCGTACGCCGGACTTGGAATGGGGCGAGACTTTGCGAGGGCCCTCCGTGTGCCAAAAATAGGCCGCGGGCACAGCCACGCCCAAAAATATGCGCCCGGAAGGACGGCGTCCCAAAACCCCCCCAGCGGAAAAATGGCCAAAAAACGGGTGGGCTATAGCCTTGGTGGGGGGGGGTGTGGGCGAAGTTTGTCCGCCGGACTCGGAATGGGGCGAGACTTTTCGAGCGCCCTCCATGTGCCAAAAATACGCCGTGGCGCACAGCCGCGCCGGAAGGTCGGCGTCCGAAAAGCCCCCACCGGAAAAATGGCCAAAAAACGGGTGGGCTATAGCCTGGGGGGGGCGGGCGAACTTCGTCCGCCGGGCTCGGAATGGGACGAGACTTTGTGAGCGCCCTCCGTGTGCCAAAATATCGTCCGGGCACAGCCGCGTCCAAAAATAAGTGACCAAAGGTCGGCGTCCAAAAGCCCCCAGCGGAAAAATGGCCAAAAAACGGGTGGGCTATAGCCTTGGTGGGGGGGGGTCGGAGAACTACGTCCGCCGGACTCGGAATGGGGCGAGACTTTGCGAGCGCCCTCCGGGTGCCAAAAATAGGCCGCGGTCACAGCCGCGCCCGAAAGTCGGCGTCCAAAAACACCCCAGCGGAAAAAATGGCCAAAAAACGGGTGGGCTATAGCCTTGGTTGGGGGGGGCGGGCGAACTTCATCCGCCGGACTGAGAATGGCCGAGACTTTGCGAACGCGCTCCGTGTGCCAAAAATAGGCCGCGGTCACAGCCTCGTCCAAAAATAAGCACATGAAGGTCGGCGTCCCAAAACCCCCCAGCAGAAAAATGGCCAAAAAACGGGTGGGCTATAGCCGTGGTGGGGGGGACGGGCGAACTTTGTCCGCCGGACTCGGAATGGGGTGAGACTTCGCGAGGGGGCCTCTGTATACCAAAATATCATCCCGGGCACAGCCGCGCCCTCCGTGTGCCAAAAATACGCCGTGGGCACAGCGGCGTCCAAAAACTAAGCGCCCGAAGGTCGGCGTCCCAAAACACCTCAGCGGAAAAAATGGCCAAAAAACGGGTGGGCTATAGCCTTGGTGGGGGGGGGGGGCGGGCGAATTTCATCCGCCGGAGCTGAGAATGGAGCGACACTTTGCGAGCGCGCTCCGTGTGCTAAAAATAGGCCGCGGGCTCAGCCGCGCCCAAAAATAAGCGCCCGAAGGTCGGCGTCCAAAAAGCCCCCAGCGGAAAAATGGCCAAAAAACGGGTGGGCTATAGACTTGGTGGGGGGGTGCGGGCGAACTTCGTCCGCCGGACTCGGAATGGGGTGAGACTTTGCGAGCGCCCTCTATGTGCCAAAAATAGGCCGCGGTCACAGCCTCGCCCAAAAATAAGCGCACGAAGGTCGGCGTCCCAAAACCCCCCACCGGAAAAATACCCAAAAAACGGGTGGGCTATAGCCTTGGTGGGGGGGTGGGCGAAGTTCGTCCGCCGGACTCGGAATGGGGCGAGAATTTACGAGCACCCTCCGTGTGCCAAAAATTGGCCGCGGGCACAGCCGTTACCAAAAATAAGTGCCCGAAGGTCGGCGTCCCAAAAGTCCCCAGCTGAAAAATGGCCAAAAAACCGGTGGGCTATAGCCGTGGTGGGGAGGGCGGGGCGAACTTCGTCCGCCGGACTCGGAATGGGGCGAGACTTTGCGAGCACCCTCTGTGTGCCAAAAATAGGCCGCGGTCACAGCCTCGCCCAAAAATAAGCGAACGATGGTCGGCGTCCCAAAACCCCCCACCGGAAAAATACCCAAAAAATGGGTGGGCTATAGCCTTGGTGGGGGGGGTGGGGCGAAGTTCGTCCGCCGGACTCGGAATGGGGCGAGACTTTGCGAGCACCCTCCGTGTGCCAAAAACTGGCCGCAGGGCACAGCCGTTACCAAAAATAAGTGCCCGAAGGTCGGCGTCCCAAAAGTCCCCAGCTGAAATATGGCCAAAAAACCGGTGGGCTATAGCCGTGGTGGGGGAGGGCGGGCGAACTTCGTCCGCCGGACTCGGAATGGGGCGAGACTTTGCGAGGGCCTCCGTGTGCCAAAAATAGGCCGCGGGCACAGCCGCGCCCGAAGGTCGGCGTCCCAAAAGCCCCCAGCGGGAAAATGGCCAAAAAACGGGTGGGCTATAGCCTTGGTGGGGGGGAGTTGGCGAAGTTCGTCCGCCGGACTCGGAATGGGGTGAGACTTTGCGAGCGCCCTGCATGTGCCAAAAATAGGCCGCGGGCACAGCCGCGCCTAAAAATAAGCTCCCAAAGGTCGGCGTCCCCAAAGCCCCCTGCGGAAAAATGGCCATAAAACGGGTGCGCTATAGCCTTGGTGGGGGGGGGGGGCGGTCGAACTTCGTCCGCCGGACTCGGAATGGGGCGAGACTTTGCGAGGGGCCTCCGTGTGCCAAAATATCATCCCGGGCACAGCCGCGCCCGAAAGTCGGCTTCCCAAAATCCCCCAGCGGAAAAATGGCCAAAAACGGGTGGCCTATAGCCTTGGTGGGGGGGGGGGGGTGGGCGAACTTCATCCGCCGGACTCGGAATGGGGCGAGATTTTGCGAGAGCACTCTGTGTGCCAAAAATAGGCTGCGGGAACAGCCGCGCCCAAAAATAAGCGCCCGAACGACGGCGTCCCAAAACCCCCCAGCGGAAAAATGGCCAAAAAATGGGTGGGCTATTGCCTTGGTGGGGGGGGTGGGCGAACTTCGTCCGCCGGACCTGGAATGGGGTGAGAGTTTGCGAGCACCCTCCCTGTGCCAAAAATAGGCCACGGGCACAGCCGCGCCCCAAAATAAGTGCCCAAAGGTCGGCGTCCCAAAACCCCCCAGCGGAAAAATGGTCAAAAAACGGGTGGACTATAGCCTTGGTGGGGGGGGGGGTGGGCGAAGTTCGTCCGCCGGACTCGGAATGGGGGTAGACTTTGTGAGGTGCCTCCGTTTGCCAAAAAATCATCCCAGGCACAGCCGCGCCCAAAAATAAGCGCCCGAAGGACGGCGTCCAAAACCCCCAGCGGAAAAATGGCCAAAAAACGGGTGGGCTATAGCCTTGGTGCGGGGGCGGGCGAATTTCGTCCGCCGGACTCGGAATGGGGCGAGACTTTGCGAGCGCCCTCCGTGTTCCAAAAATAGGCCGCGGGCACAGCCGTGCACAGAAATAAGCGCTCCGAACGTCGGCGTCCCAAAAGCCCCCAGCGGAAAAATGGGCAAAAAACGGGTGGGCTATAGCCTTGGTGGGGGGGGTGGGCGAAGTTCGTCCGCCGGACTCGGAATGGGGTGAGTCTTTGCGAGAGCCCTATGTGTGCCAAAATATCATCCCGGGCACAGCCGCGCCCAAAAATAAGCGCCCGAAAGGTCGGCTTCCCAAAACCACCCAGCGGAAAAATGGCCAAAAACGGGTGGGCGATAGCCTTGGTGGGGGGGGGGGTGGGCGAACATCATCCGCCGGACTCGGAATGGGGCGAGATTTTGCGAGCGCACTCCGTGTGCCAAAAATAGGCCGCGGGAACAGCCGCGCCCAAAAATAAGCGCCCGAACGTCGGCGTCCCAAAACCCCCCAGCGGAAAAATGGCCAAAAAACGGGTGGGCTATTGCCTTGGTGGGGGGGGTGGGCGAACTTCGTCCGCCGGACCTGGAATGGGGTGAGAGTTTGCGAGCACCCTCCCTGTGCCAAAAATAGGCCACGGGCACAGCCGCGCCCCAAAATAAGTGCCCGAAGGTCGGCGTCCCAAAACCCCCCAGCGGAAAAATGGTCAAAAAACGGGTGGGCTATAGCCTTGGTCGGGGGGGTGGGCGAAGTACGTCCGCCGGACTCGGAATGGGGGTAGACTTTGCGAGGTGCCTCCGTTTGCCAAAAAATCATCCCAGGCACAGCCGCGCCCAAAAATAAGCGCCCGAAGGTCGGCTTCCCAAAAGCCCCCAGCCGAAAAATGTCCAAAAAACGGGTGGGCTATAGCCTTGGTGGGGGGGGTGGGCGAACTTCATCCGCCGGACTCGGAATGGGGCGAGACTTTGCGAGCGCCCTCCGTGTGCCAAAAATAGGCCGCGGGCACAGCCGTGCACAAAAATAAGCGCCCGAACGTCGGCGTCCCAAAAGCCCCCAGTGGAAAAATGGGCAAAAAATGGGTGGGCTATAGCCTTGGTGGGGGGGTGGACGAAGTTCGTCCGCCGGACTCGGAATGGGGCGAGACTGTGCGAGAGCCCTCTGTGTGCCAAAATATCATCCCGGGCACAGCCGCGCCCAAAAATAAGCGCCCGAAAGGTCGGCTTCCCAAATGCCCCCAGCGGAAAAATGGCCAAAAAACGGGTGGGCTATAGCCTTGGTGGGGGGGGGGGTGGGCGAACTTCATCCGCCGGACTCGGAATGGGCCGAGATTTTGCGAGCGCCCTCCGTGTGCCAAAAATAGGTCGCGGGCACAGCCGCGCCGAAAAATAAGCGCCCGAAGGTCGGCGTCCCAAAAGCCGCCAGTGGAAAAATGGGCAAAAAACGGGTGGGCTATAGCCTTGGTGGGGGGTGGCGGGCGAAGTTCGTCAGCCGGACTCGGAATGGGGCGAGACTTTGCGAGCGCCCGCCGTGTGCAAAAAATGCGCCGCGGGTGCAGCCGCGCCCAAAAATAAGTGCCCGAACTTCGGCGTCCCAAAAGCCCCCATCGGAAAAATGGCCAAAAAACGGGTGGGCTATAGCGTTGGTGGGGGGGGGGTCGGGCGAAGTTCTTCCGCCGGGCTCGGAATGGGACGAGACTTTGCGAGCGCCCTCCGTGTGGTAAAAATAGGCCGCGGTCACAGCCAAGCCCAAAAATAAGCGCCCGAAGGTCGGCGTCCCAAAAGTCCACTGCAGAAAAATGGCCAAAAAACGGGTGCGCTATAGCCTTGGTGGGGGGGGAAGGGGTGGGCGAAATTCGTCCGCCGGCCTCGGAATGGGGCAAGACTTTGCGAACACCCTCCATGTGCCAAAAATAGGCCGCGGGCACAGCCGCGCCCAAAAATAAACGCCCGAAGGTCGGCGTCCCAAAACCCCCAGCGGAAAAATGGCCAAAAAACGGGTGGGCTATAGCCTTGGTGCGGGGGTGGGCGAATTTCGTCCGCCGGACTCGGAATGGGGCGAGACTTTGCGAGCGCCCTCCGTGTTCCAAAAATAGGCCGCGGGCACAGCCGTGCACAGAAATAAGCGCCCGAACGTCGGCGTCCCAAAAGCCCCCAGCGGAAAAATGGGCAAAAAACGGGTGGGCTATAGCCTTGGTGGGGGGGTGGGCGAAGTTCGTCCGCCGGACTCGGAATGGGGTGAGTCTTTGCGAGAGCCCTATGTGTGCCAAAATATCATCCCGGGCACAGCCGCGCCCAAAAATAAGCGCCCGAAAGGTCGGCTTCCCAAAACCACCCAGCGGAAAAATGGCCAAAAACGGGTGGGGCGATAGCCTTGGTGGGGGGGGGGGGTGGGCGAACATCATCCGCCGGACTCGGAATGGGGCGAGATTTTGCGAGCGCACTCCGTGTGCCAAAAATAGGCCGCGGGAACAGCCGCGCCCAAAAATAAGCGCCCGAACGTCGGCGTCCCAAAACCCCCCAGCGGAAAAATGGCCAAAAAACGGTGGGCTATTGCCTTGGTGGGGGGGGTGGGCGAACTTCGTCCGCCGGACCTGGAATGGGGTGAGAGTTTGCGAGCACCCTCCCTGTGCCAAAAATAGGCCACGGACACAGCCGCGCCCCAAAATAAGTGCCCGAAGGTCGGCGTCCCAAAACCCCCCAGCGGAAAAATGGTCAAAAAACGGGTGGGCTATAGCCTTGGTGGGGGGGGTGGGCGAAGTACGTCCGCCGGACTCGGAATGGGGGTAGACTTTGCGAGGTGCCTCCGTTTGCCAAAAAATCATCCCAGGCACAGCCGCGCCCAAAAATAAGCGCCCGAAGGTCGGCTTCCCAAAAGTCCCCAGCCGAAAAATGTCCAAAAAACGGGTGGGCTATAGCCTTGGTGGGGGGGGTGGGAGAACTTCATCCGCCGGACTCGGAATGGGGCGAGACTTTGCGAGCGCCCTCCGTGTGCCAAAAATAGGCCGCGGGCACAGCCGTGCACAAAAATAAGCGCCCGAACGTCGGCGTCCCAAAAGCCCCCAGTGGAAAAATGGGCAAAAAATGGGTGGGCTATAGCCTTGGTGGGGGGGTGGACGAAGTTCGTCCGCCGGACTCGGAATGGGGCGAGACTGTGCGAGAGCCCTCTGTGTGCCAAAATATCATCCCGGGCACAGCCGCGCCCAAAAATAAGCGCCCGAAAGGTCGGCTTCCCAAATGCCCCCAGCGGAAAAATGGCCAAAAAACGGGTGGGCTATAGCCTTGGTGGGGGGGGGGGTGGGCGAACTTCATCCGCCGGACTCGGAATGGGCCGAGATTTTGCGAGCGCCCTCCGTGTGCCAAAAATAGGTCGCGGGCACAGCCGCGCCGAAAAATAAGCGCCCGAAGGTCGGCGTCCCAAAAGCCGCCAGTGGAAAAATGGGCAAAAAACGGGTGGGCTATAGCCTTGGTGGGGGTGGCGGGCGAAGTTCGTCAGCCGGACTCGGAATGGGGCGAGACTTTGCGAGCGCCCGCCGTGTGCAAAAAATGCGCCGCGGGTGCAGCCGCGCCCAAAATAAGTGCCCGAACTTCGGCGTCCCAAAAGCCCCATCGGAAAAATGGCCAAAAAACGGGTGGGCTATAGCCTTGGTGGGGGGGGGGCGGGGCGAAGTTCTTCCGCCGGGCTCGGAATGGGACGAGACTTTGCGAGCGCCCTCCGTGTGGTAAAAATAGGCCGCGGTCACAGCCAAGCCCAAAAATAAGCGCCCGAAGGTCGGCGTCCCAAAAGTCCACTGCAGAAAAATGGCCAAAAAACGGGTGCGCTATAGCCTTGGTGGGGGGGGAAGGGGTGGGCGAAATTCGTCCCGCCGGCCTCGGAATGGGGCAAGACTTTGCGAACACCCTCCATGTGCCAAAAATAGGCCGCGGGCACAGCCGCGCCCAAAAATAAACGCCCGAAGGTCGGCGTCCCAAAACCCCCAGCGGAAAAAATGGCCAAAAAACGGGTGGGCTATAGCCTTGGTGCGGGGGGGTGGGCGAATTTCGTCCGCCGGACTCGGAATGGGGCGAGACTTTGCGAGCGCCCTCCGTGTTCCAAAACTAGGCCGCGGGCACAGCCGGGCCGAAGGTCGGCGTTCCAAAAAAACCTCCAGCGAAAAATGGGCAAAAAAACGGTGTGGGCTATAGCCTGGTTGGGGGGGGCGGGCGAACTTCGTCCGCCGGACTCGGAATGGGGTGAGACTTTGTGAGCGCCCTCCGTGTGCCAAAATATCATCCCGGGTACAGCCACGCCCAAAAAGAAGCGCCCAAAGGTCGGCGTCCCAAAAGCCCCCAGCGGAAAATTGGCCAAAAAACGGGTGCGCTATAGCCTTGGTGGGGGGGGAGGGGTGGGCGAAATTCGTCCGCCGGCCTCGGAATGGGGCAACACTTTGCGAACACCCTCCGTGTGCGAAAAATAGGCTGCGGGCACAGCCGCGCCCATAAATAAACGCCCGAAGGTCGGCGTCCCAAAACCCCCAGCGGAAAAATGACCAAAAAACGGGTGGGCTATAGCCTTGGTGGGGGGGGGGGGGGCGGGCGAACTTCATCCGCCGGACTCGGAATGGGGCGAGACTTTGCGAGCACCCTCCGTGTGCCAAAAAAAATCCGCCGGCACAGGCGCGCCCAAAAATAAGTGCCCGAAGGCCGGCGTCCCCAAACCCCCCAGCGGAAAAATAGCCAAAAAAAAGGGTGGCCTATAGCCTTGGTGGGGGATGGGGCGGGCGAACTTCGTCCGCCGGACTCGGAATGGGGCGAGACTTTGCGAGCGTCCTCCGTGTGCTAAAATATCATCCCAGGCACAGCCGCGCCCAAAAATAAGCGGCCGAAGGTCGGCGTCCCAAAAGACCCCAGCGGAAAAATGGCCAAAAAACGGGTGGGCTATAGCCTTGGTGGGGGGGGGGCCGGGCGAACTTCGTCCGCCGGACTCGGAATGGAGCGACACTTTACGAGGGGCCTCCGTGTGCTAAAATATCATCCCAGGCACAGCCGCACCCATAAATAAGCGCCCGAAGGCCGGCGACCCAAAACCCCCCAGCGGAAAAATGGCCAAAAAAAAGGGTGGGCTATAGCCTTGGTGGGGGGGGGGTGGGCGAAGTTCGTCCGCCGGACTCGGAATGGAGCGAGACTTTGCAAGCGCCCTCCGTGTGCCAAAAATAGGTCCCGGGTACAACCGTGCACAAAAATAAGCGCCCGAAGGTCGGCGTCCCAAAAGCCCCCAGTGGAAAAATGGCCAAAAAACGGGTGGGCTATAGCCTTGGTGGGGGGGGCGGGCGAACTTCGTCCCCCCGGACTCGGAATGGGGCGAGACTTTGCGAGCGCCCTCCGTGTGCCAAAATATCATCCCGGGCGCAGCCGCGCCCAAAAATAAGCGCCCGAAGGTCGGCGTCCCGAAAGCCCCCAATGGAAAAATGGCCAAAAAACGGGGTGCGCTATAGCCTTAGTGGGGGGGGCGGGCGAACTTCGTCCGCCGGACAAGGAATGGGGCGAGACTTTGCGAGCGCCCTCTGTGTGCCAAAATATCATCCCAGGCACAGACACACCCAAAAATAAGCGCCTGAAGGTCGGCGGCCCAAAAGACCCCAGCGGAAAAACGGCTAAAAAACGGGTGGGCTATAGCCTTGGTGGGGGGGGGGGGCGGGCGCACTTCGTCCGCCGGACTCGGAATGGGGCGAGACTTTGCGAGCGCCGTCCGTGTGCCAAAAATTGGCCGCGGTCTTAGCCGCGCCCAAAAATGACCGCCCGAAGGACGGGTCCCCAAGGTCGTCCGCCGGAAAAAGGCCCAAAAAACGGGTGGGTTATAGACTTGGGGGGTGGGGCTGGCCAATCGTTCCACCGGACTCGGAATGGGGCAAGACTTTGCGAGGGGCCTCCATGTGCCAAAAATAAGCCATGGGCACAGCCCGCGCGAAAAATAAGCACCCGAAGGTTGGGCCGCCAAAACCCCCGAGCAGAAAAAGGCCAAAAAAACGGGTGGGCTATAGCCTTGGGGGGTGGGCCGGCCCAGTTCTTCCGCCGGACTCGGAATGGGGCGAGACTTTGTGAGGGGCCTCCGTGTACCAAAAAAGGCCGCGATCATAGCCGCGCCCAAAAAAGACCGTCCGAAGGTCGGGTCCCCAAGTTCGTCCGCCGGAAAAAGGCCAAAAATAGGGGTGGCCTATAGCCTTGGGGGTGGGGCTGGCCAAGTTCGTCCGCCGGACTCGGAATGGGGGGAGGACTTTGCGAGGGGCCTCCGTGTGCCAAAAAGAGGCCGCGGGGCACAGCCGCTCCCAAAAATGACCGCCATAAGGTCGGGTCCCCAAGTTCGTCCGCCGGAAAAAGGCGAAAAAAATGGGTGGCCTATAGCCTTGGGGGGTGGGGGCTGGCCAAGTTCGTCCGCCGGACTCGGAATGGGGGGAGACTTTACGAGGGGCCTCCGTGTGCCAAAAGAGGCCGCGGGCAAAGCCGCACCCAAAAATGACCGCCATAAGGTCGGGTCCCCAAGTTCGTCCGCCGGAAAAAGGCCAAAAAAAGGGGTGGGCTGTAGCCTTGGGTGGTGGGGCTGGCCAAGTTCGTCCGGTGACTCCGAATGGGGGGAGACTTTGCGAGGGGCCTCCGTGTGCCAAAAATAGGGTGCGGGCACAGCAGCGCCCAAAAATGACAGCCGGAAAAACGCGAAAAAAAGGGGTGGGCAATAGCCTTGGGGGGTGGGGCTGACCAAGTTCGTCCGCCGGACTCAGAATGGGTAGAGACTTTGTGAGTGGCCTCCGTGTGCCAAAAATAGGCTGCGGGCACAGCCGTGTCCATAAATTAGTGCCCGAAGGTTGGGGCGCCAAAAAGCCCCGAGCGGAAAAAGGCCAAAAAAACGGGTGGGCTATAGCCTTGGGGGAGGGGCTGGCCAAGTTCTTCCGCCGGACTCGGAATGGGTCGAGACATTGCGAGGGGCCTCCGTGTGCCAAAAATAGGCCGCGGGCACAGGCGCGCCCAAAAATGACCGCCCGAAGGTCGGGCCCCCAAGTTCTTCCGCCGGAAAAAGGCCAAAAAAAGGGGTGGCCTATAGCCTTGGGGGGTGGGGCTGACCAAGTTCATACGCTGGACTCGGAATGGGGCAAGACTTTGCGAGGGGAGTCCATGTACCAAAAATAGGCCATGGGCACAGCCGCGTCCAAAAATTAGTGCCCGAAGGTTGTGGCGCCAAAAGCCCCCAGCGGAAAAAGGCCAAAAAAACGGGTGGGCTATAGCCTTGGGGGGAGGGGCTGGCCAAGTTCTTCGCCGGACTCGGAATGGTCGAGACATTGCGAGGGGCCTCCGTGTGCCTAAAATAGGCCGCGGGCACAAACGCGCCCAAAAATAAGCGCCCGTAAGGTCGGCGTCCCAAAAGCCCCCAGCGGAAAAATGGCCAAAAAACGGGTGGGCAATAGCCTTGGTGGGGTGGGCGGTGCGAACTTCGTCCGCCGGACTCGGAATGGGGCGAGACTTTGCGAGGGGCCTCCATGTGCCAAAAATTGGACGCGGGCACAGCCGTGCCCAAAAATAAGCGCCCAAAGGTCGGTTGTCCCAAAAGCCCCCAGCGGAAAAATGGATAAAAACGGGTGTGCTATAGCCTTGGTGGGGGGGGCGGGCGAACTTTGTCCGCCGGACTGGGAATGCGGCGAGACTTTGCGAGCACCCTCCTAGTGCCAAAAATAGGCCGCGGGAACAGCCGCGCCCATAAATAAGCGCCCGAAGGTCGGCGTCCCAAAACCCCCCAGCGGAAAAATGGCCAAAAAACGGGTGCGCTATAGCCTTGGTGGGGGGGGGTGGGCAAAGTTCGTCCGCCGGACTCGGTATGGGGCGAGACTTTGCGAGCGCCCTCCGTGTGCCAAAAATAGGCCGCGGGCCCAGCCGCGCCCAAAAATAAGACCCCGAAGGTCAGCGTCGCAAAAGCCCCCAGCGGAAAATGGCCAAAAATCGGGTGGGCTATAGCCTTGGTGAGGGGGGCGGGCGAACTTCATCCGCCGGACTCGGAATGGGGTGAGACTTTTCGAGCGCCCTCCCGTGTGCCAAAAATAAGCCGCGGGCACAGACGCGCCGAAAAATAAGTGCCCGAAGGTCGGCATCCCAAAAGCCCCCAGCGGAAAAATGGCCAAAAATCGGGTGGGCTATAGCCTTGGTGAGGGGGCGGGCGAACTTCGTCCGCCGGACTCGGAATGGGGCGAGACTTTGCGAGGGGCCTCCGTGTGTGCCAAAATATCATCCCGGCCACAGCCGCACCCAAAAATAAACACCCGAAGGACGGCATCCAAAAGCGCCCAGCGGAAAAATGGCCAAAAATCGGGTGTGCTATAGCCCTGGTGAGGGGGGCGGGCGAACTTCGTCCGCCGGACTCGGAATGGGGCGAGACTTTGCGAGCGCCCTCCGTGTGCCAAAAATAGGCCGCGGGCACAGCCGCGCCCAAAAATAAAAGGCCGAAGGTCAGCGTCCCAAAAGCCCCCAGCGGAAAAATGGCCAAAAATCGGGTGGGCTATAGCCTTGGTGAGGGGGGCGGGCGAACTTCATCCGCCGGACTCGGAATGGGGTGAGACTTTTCGAGCGCCCTCCGTGTGCCAAAAATAAGCCACGGGCACAGACGCGCCGAAAAATAAGTGCCCGAAGGTCGGCATCCCAAAAGCCCCCAGCGGAAAAATGGCCAAAAATCAGGTGGGCTATAGCCTTGGTGAGGGGGGCGGGCGAACTTCGTCCGCCGGACTCGGAATGGGGCGAGACTTTGCGAGCGCCCTCCGTGTGCCTAAAATAGACCGCGGACACAGCCACGCCCAAAAATAAGCGCCCGAAGGTTGGCGTCCCAAAACCCCCAAGCGGAAAAATGGCAAAAAAAACGGGTGGGCTATAGCCTTGGTGGGGAGGGGTTGGCGAAGTTCGTCCCCCGGACTCGGAATGGGGCGAGACTTTGCGAGCGTCCTCCGTCTGCCACAAATAGGCCGCGGTCACAGCCGCGCCCGAAGGTCGGCGTCCCAAAAGCCCCCAGCGGAAAAATGGCCAAAAAACGGGTGGGCTATAGCCTTGGTGAGGGGGGCGGGCGAACTTCGTCCGCCAGACTCGGAATGGGGCAAGACTTTGCGAGCACCCTCCGTGTGCCAAAAATAGGTTGCGGGCACAGCCGCGCCCAGAAATATGCGCCCGAAGGTCGGCGTCCCAAAACACCCCAGCGGAAAAATGCCCAAAAAACGGGTGGGCTATAGCCTTGGTGGGGGGGGGGGGGTGGGCGAAATTCGTCCGCCGGACTCGGAATGGGGCGAGACTTTGTGAGCGCCCTCCGTGAGCCAAAAATAGGCCGCGGGTACAGTAGCGCCCAAAAATAAGCGCCCGAAGGTCGGCGTCCCAAAAGCCCCCAGCGGAAAAATGGCCAAAAAACGGGTGGGCTATAGCCTTGGTGGGGGGGGGGGGGCGGGCGAACTTCGTCCGCCGGACTCGGAATGGGACGAGACTTTGCGAGCGCCCTCCGTGTGCCAAAATATCATCCCGGGCACAGCCGCGCCCAAAAATAAGCGCCCGAAGGTCGGCGTCCCAAAACCCCGCTGCGGAAAAATGGCCAAAAAACGTGTGGGCTATAGCCTTGGTGGGGGGGGGGTGGGGGAACTTCGTCCGCCGGACTCGGAATGGGCGAGACTTTGCGAGCGCCCTGCGTTTGCCAAAAATAGGCAGCGGGCTCAGCCGCGCCCAAAAATAAGCGCCCGAAGGTCGGCGTCCCAAAACCCCCCAGCGGAAAAATGGCCAAAAAAACGGGTGGGCTATGGCCTTGGTGGGGGGGGCGGGCGAACTTCGTCCGCCGGACTCGGAATGGGGTGAGACTTTACGAGTGCCCTCCGTGTACCAAAAATAGGCCGCGGGCACAGCCGCGCCCAAAACTAAGCGCCGAATGTCCGCGTCCGAAAACCCCCCAGCGGAAAAATGGCCAAAAAACGGGTGGACTATTGCCTTAGTGGGGGGGGGGGGGGGGCGGACGAACTTCGTCCGCCGGACTCGGAATGGGGCGAGACTTTTCGAGCACCCTCCGTGTGCCAAAAAAAGACTGCGGGCACAGCAGCGCCCAAAAATAAGCGCCCGAAGGTCGGCGTCCCAAAAGCCCCCAGCGGAAAAATGGCCAAAAAACGGGTGGGCTATAGCCTTGGTGGGGGGGGGGGGCGGGCGAACTTCGTCCGCCGGACTCGGAATGGGACGAGACTTTGCGAGCGCCCTCCGTGTGCCAAAATATCATCCCGGGCACAGCAGCGCCCAAAAATAAGCGCCCGAAGGTCGGCGTCCCAAAAGCCCCCAGCGGAAAAATGGCCAAAAAACGGGTGGGCTATAGCCTTGGTGGGGGGGGGGGGCGGGCGAACTTCGTCCGCCGGACTCGGAATGGGACGAGACTTTGCGAGCGCCCTCCGTGTGCCAAAATATCATCCCGGGCACAGCCGCGCCCAAAAATAAGCGCCCGAAGGATGGCGTCCCAAAACCCCCCAGCGGAAAAATGGCCAAAAAAACGGGTGGGCTATAGCCTTGGTGGGGGGGGGGGGTGGGCGAAGTTCGTCCGCCGGACTCGGAATGGGGCGAGACTTTGCGAGCGCCCTCCGTGTGCCACAAATAGGCCGCGGTCACAGCCGCGCCCGAAGGTCGGCGTCCCAAAAGCCCCCAGCGGAAAAATGGCCAAAAAACGGGTGGGCTATAGCCTTGGTGGGGGGGGCGGGCGAACTTCGTCCGCCGGACTCGGAATGGGGGGAGACTTTCTGAGCACCCTCCGTGTGCCAAAGTATCATCCCGGGCACAGCCGAGCCCAAAAATATGCACCCGAAGGTCGGCGTCCCAAAAGCCCCCAGCGGAAAAAAGGCCAAAGAACGGGTGGGCTATAGCCTTGGCGGGGGGGGTGGGCGAAGTTTGTCCGCCGGACTCGGAATGGGGTGAGACTTTGCGAGAGGCCTCCGTGCGCCAAAATATCATTCCGGGCACAGCCGCGCCCAAAAATAAGTGACCAAAGGTCGGCATCCAAAAACCCCCAGCGGAAAAATGGCCAAAAAACGGGTGGGCTATAGCCTTGGTGGGGGGGGTCGGCGAACTACGTCCGCCGCACTCGGAATGGGGCGAGACTTTACGAGCGCCCTCCGTGTGCCAAAAATAGGCCGCAGTCACAGCCGCGCCCGAAGGTCGGCGTCCCAAAAGCCCCCAGCGGAAAAATGGCCAAAAAACGGGTGGGCTATAGCCTTGGTGGGGGGGGCGGGCGAACTTCGTCCGCCGGACTCGGAACGGGGGGAGACTTTGGGAGCGCCCTCCGTGTACCAAAGTATCATCCCGGGCACAGCCGAGCCCAAAAATATGCGCCCGAAGGTCGGCGTCCCAAAAGCCCCCAGCGGAAAAATGGCCAAAAAACGGGTGGGCTATAGCCTTGGTGGGGGGGGGCGGCCGAACTTCGTCCGCCGGACTTGGAATGGGGCGAGACTTTGCGAGGGCCCTCCGTGTGCCAAAAATAGGCCGCGGGCACAGCCACGCCCAAAAATATGCGCCCGAAGGTCGGCGTCCCAAAAGCCCCCAGCGGAAAAATGGCCAAAAAACGGGTGGGCTATAGCCTTGGTGGGGGGGGCGGCCGAACTTCGTCCGCCGGACTTGGAATGGGGCGAGACTTTGCGAGGGCCCTCCGTGTGCCAAAAATAGGCCGCGGGCACAGCCACGCCCAAAAATATGCGCCCGAAGGTCGGCGTCCCAAAAGCCCCCAGCGGAAAAAATGGCCAAAAAACGGGTGGGCTATAGCCTTGGTGGGGGGGGGGTGGGCGAACTTCATCCCCCGGACTCGGAATGGGGCGAGATTTTGCAAGCGCACTCCGTGAGCCAAAAATAGGCCGCGGGAGCAGCCGCGCCCAAAAATAAGCGCCCGAACGACGGCGTCCCAAAACCCCCCAGCGGAAAAATGGCCAAAAAACAGGTGGGCTATAGCCTTGGTGGGGGGGGTGGGCGAACTTCGTCCGCCGGACCTGGAATGGGACGAGCGTTTGCGAGCGCCCTCCGTGTGCCAAAAATAGGCCGGGGGACACGGCCGTACCCAAAAATAAGCACCCGAAGGTCGTCGTCCCAAATGCCCCCAGCGGAAAAATGGCCAAAAAACGGGTGGGCTATATAGCCTTGGTGGGGGGGGGCGGGCGAACTTCGACCGCCGGACTCGGAATGGGGCGAGACTTTGCGAGCACCCTCCGTGTGCCAAAATAGGCTGCGGGCACAGCCGTGCCCAAAAATTTGCGCCCGAAGGTCGGCGTCCCAAAACCCCCCAGCGGAAAAATGGCCAAAAAACGGGTAGGCTATAGCCTTGGTGGGGGGGGCGGGCGAACTTCATCCGCCGGACTCGGAATGGGGCGAGACTTTACGAGCGCCCTCCGTGTGCCAAAATATCGTCCCGGACTCAGCCGCGCCCAAAAATAAGCGCCCGAAGGTCCGCGTCCGAAAACCCCCCAGCGGAAAAATGGCCAAAAAACGGGTGGGCTATTGCATTGGTGGGGGGGGGCGGGCGAACTTCGTCCGCCGGACTCGGAATGGGGTGGCACTTTGCGAGCACCCTCCATGTGCGAAAATATCATCCCGGGCACAGCCGGGCCCAAAAATAATCGCCCGAAGGTCGGCGTCCCAAAACCCCCAGCGGAAAAATGCCAAAAAACGGGTGGGCTATAGCTTTGGGGGGAGGGGTGTGGGCGAACATCGTCCGCCGGACTCGGAATGGGGCGAAACTTTGCGAGCGCCCTCCGTGTGCCAAAAATATTCCGTGGGCACAGCCGCGCCCAAAAATAAGCGCCCGAAGGTCGGCGTCCCAGAAGCCCCCAGCGGAAAAATGGCCAAAAAACAGGTGGGCTATAGCCTTGGTGGGGGGGGGGGGGGCGGGCAAACTACGTCCGCCGGTCTCGGAATGGGACAAGACTTTACGAGAACCCTCCGTGTGCCAAAATATCATCCGGGACACAGCCGGGCCCAAAAATAAGCACCCGAAGCACGGCGTCCCAAAACCCCCCAGCGGAAAAATGCCAAAAAACGGGTGGGCTATAGCCTTGGTGAGGGGGGCGGGCGAACTTCGTCCGCCAGACTCGGAATGGGGCAAGACTTTGCGAGCACCCTCCGTGTGCCAAAAATAGGTTGCGGGCACAGCCGCGCCCAGAAATATGCGCCCGAAGGTCGGCGTCCCAAAACACCCCAGCGGAAAAATGCCCAAAAAACGGGTGGGCTATAGCCTTGGTGGGGGGGGGGGGGGGGCGGGCGAACTTCGTCCGCCGGACTCGGAATGGGACGAGACTTTGCGAGCGCCCTCCGTGTGCCAAAATATCATCCCGGGCACAGCCGCGCCAAAAATAAGCGCCCGAAGGTCGGCGTCCCAAAACCCCGCTGCGGAAAAATGGCCAAAAAACGTGTGGGCTATAGCCTTGGTGGGGGGGGGTGGGGGAACTTCGTCCGCCGGACTCGGAATGGGCGAGACTTTGCGAGCGCCCTGCGTTTGCCAAAAATAGGCAGCGGGCTCAGCCGCGCCCAAAAATAAGCGCCCGAAGGTCGGCGTCCCAAAACCCCCCAGCGGAAAAATGGCCAAAAAAACGGGTGGGCTATGGCCTTGGTGGGGGGGGCGGGCGAACTTCGTCCGCCGGACTCGGAATGGGGTGAGACTTTACGAGTGCCCTCCGTGTACCAAAAATAGGCCGCGGGCACAGCCGCGCCCAAAACTAAGCGCCGAATGTCCGCGTCCGAAAACCCCCCAGCGGAAAAATGGCCAAAAAACGGGTGGACTATTGCCTTAGTGGGGGGGGGGGGGCGGACGAACTTCGTCCGCCGGACTCGGAATGGGGCGAGACTTTTCGAGCACCCTCCGTGTGCCAAAAAAAGACTGCGGGCACAGCAGCGCCCAAAAATAAGCGCCCGAAGGTCGGCGTCCCAAAAGCCCCCAGCGGAAAAATGGCCAAAAAACGGGTGGGCTATAGCCTTGGTGGGGGGGGGGGCGGGCGAACTTCGTCCGCCGGACTCGGAATGGGACGAGACTTTGCGAGCGCCCTCCGTGTGCCAAAATATCATCCCGGGCACAGCCGCGCCCAAAAATAAGCACCCGAAGCACGGCGTCCCAAAACCCCCCAGCGGAAAAATGGCGAAAAAACGGGTGGGCTATGACCTTGGTGGGGGGGGGCGGGGCGAACTTCGTCCGCCGGACTCGGAATGGGGCGAGACTTTACGAGTGCCCTCCGTGTACCAAAAATAGGCCGCGGGCACCGCCGCGCCCAAAACTAAGCGTCGAATGTCCGCGTCCAAAAACCCCCCAGCGGAAAAATGGCCAAAAAGCGGGTGGACTATTGCCTTGGTGGGGGGGGGCGGACGAACTTCATCCGCCGGACTCGGTATGGGGCGAGACTTTGCGAGCACCCTCCGTGTGCCAAAAATAGACTGCGGGCACAGCAGCGCCCAAAAATAAGCGCCCGAAGGTCGGCATCCCAAAAGCCCCCAGCAGAAAAATGGCCAAAAAACGGGTGGGCTATAGCCTTGGTGGGGGGGGGGCGGGCGAACTTCGTCCGCCGGACTCGGAATGGGGCGAGACTTTGTGAGCACCCTCCGTGTGCCAAAAATAGGTTGCGGGCACCGCTGTGCCCAAAAATATGCGGCCGAAGGTCGGCGTCCCAAAACCCCGCAGCAGAAAAATGGCCAAAAAACGGGTGGGCTATAGCCTTGGTGGGGGGGCGGGCGGGCGAACTTCGTCCGCCGGACTCGGAATGGGGCGAGACTTTGCGAGCACCCTCCATGTGCCAAAATATCATCCCGGGCACAGCCGCGCCCAAAAATAAGCGCCCGAAGGTCGGCGTCCCAAAACCCCGCTGCGGAAAAATGGCCAAAAAACGTGTGGGCTATAGGCTTGGTGGGGGGGGGGGGGTGGGCGAACTTCGTCCGCCGGACTCGGAATGGGGCGAGACTTTGCGAGCGCCCTACGTTTGGCAAAAATAGGCAGCGGGCACAGCCGCGCCCGAAGGTCGGCATCCAAAAACCCCCCAGCAGAAAAATGGCGAAAAAACGGGTGGGCTTTGGCCTTGGTGGGGGGAGCGGCTGAACTTCGTCCGCCGGACTCGGAATGGGGCGAGAGTTTGCAAGTGCCCTCCGTGTACCAAAAATAGGCCGCGGGCACAGCCGCGCCCAAAACTAAGCGCCGAATGTCCGCGTCCGAAAACCCCGCAGCGGAAAAATGGCCAAAAAACGGGTGGACTATTGCCTTGGTGGGGGGGGCGGACGAACTTCGTCCGCCAGACTCGGAATGGGGCGAGACTTTGCGAGCACCCTCCGTGTGCCAAAAATAGGCTGCGGGCACAGCCGCGCCCAAAAATATCTGCCCGAAGGTCGGCGTCCCAAAACACCCCAGCGGAAAAATGGCCAAAAAACGGGTGGGCTATAGCCTTGGTGGGGGGGGGGGGGGTGGGCGAAATTCGTCCGCCGGACTCGGAATGGGGCGAGACTTTGTGAGCGCCCTCCGTGTGCCAAAAATAGGCCGCGGGCACAGCAGCGCCCGAAGGTCGGCGTCCCAAAAGCCCCCAGCGGAAAAATGGCCAAAAAACGGGTGGGCTATATAGCCTTGGTGGGGGGGGGGGCGAACTTCGTCCGCCGGACTCGGAATGGGGCGAGACTTTGCGAGCGCCCTCCGTGTGCCAAAATATCATCCCGGGCACAGCCGCGCCCAAAAATAAGCGCCCGACGGTCGGCGTCCCAAAACCCCGCTGCGGAAAAATGGCCAAAAAACGTGTGGGCTATGGCCTTGGTGGGGGGGGCGGGCGAACTTTGTCCGCCGGACTCGGAATGGGGTGAGACTTTACGAGTGCCCTCCGTGTACCAAAAATAGGCCGCGGGCACAGCCGCGCCCAAAAACTAAGCGCCGAATGTCCGCGTCCGAAAACCCCCCAGCGGAAAAAATGGCCAAAAAACGGTGTGGACTATTGCCTTGGTGGGGGGGGGGGGGGGCGGACGAACTTCGTCCGCCGGACTCGGAATGGGGCGAGGACTTTTCGAGCGCCCTGCGTTTGCCAAAAATAGGCAGCGGGCTCAGCCGCGCCCAAAAATAAGCGCCCGAAGGTCGGCGTCCGATAACCCCCCAGCGGAAAAAATGGCGAAAAAACGGGTGGGCTATGGCCTTGGTCGGGGGGGCGGGCCGAACTTCGTCCGCCGGACTCGGAATGGGACGAGACTTTGCGAGTGCCCTCCGTGTACCAAAAATAGGCCGCGGGCACAGCCGCGTCCAAAACTAAGCACCGAATGTCCGCGTCCGAAAACCCCCCAGCGGAAAAATGGCCAAAAAATGGGTGGACTATTGCCTTGGTGGGGGGGGGGGGGCGGACGAACTTCGTCCGCCGGACTCGGAATGGGGCGAGACTTTGCGAGCACCCTCCGTGTGCCAAAAATAGGCCGCGGGCACAGCAGCGCCCAAAAATAAGCGCCCGAAGGTCGTCGTCCCAAATGCCCCCAGCGGAAAAATGGCCAAAAAACGGGTGGGCTATATAGCCTTGGTGGGGGGGGCGGGCGAACTTCGACCGCCGGACTCGGAATGGGGCGAGACTTTGCGAGCACCCTCCGTGTGCCAAAAATAGGCTGCGGGCAAAGCCGTGCCCAAAAATTTGCGCCCGAAGGTCGGCGTCCCAAAACCCCCCAGCGGAAAAAATGGCCAAAAAACGGGTAGGCTATAGCCTTGGGTGGGGGGGGGGCGGGCGAACTTCATCCGCCGGACTCGGAATGGGGCGAGACTTTACGAGCGCCCTCCGTGTGTCAAAATATCGTCCCGGACTCAGCCGCGCCCAAAAATAAGCGCCCGAAGGTCCGCTTCCGAAAACCCCCCAGCGGAAAAATGGCCAAAAAACGGGTGGGCTATTGCATTGGTGGGGGGGGCGGGCGAACTTCGTCCGCCGGACTCGGAATGGGGTGGCACATTGCGAGCACCCTCCATGTGCGAAAATATCATCCCGGGCACAGCCGGGCCCAAAAATAATCGCTCCGAAGGTCGGCGTCCCAAAACCCCCAGCGGAAAAATGCCAAAAAACGGGTGGGCTATAGCTTTGGGGGGAGGGGGTGGGGCGAACATCGTCCGCCGGACTCGGAATGGGGCGAAACTTTGCGAGCGCCCTCCGTGTGCCAAAAATATTCCGTGGGCACAGCCGCGCCCAAAAATAAGCGCCCGAAGGTCGGCGTCCCAGAAGCCCCCAGCGGAAAAATGGCCAAAAAACAGGTGGGCTATAGCCTTGGTGGGGGGGGGGGGGGGGGCGGGCAAACTACGTCCGCCGGACTCGGAATGGGACAAGACTTTACGAGAACCCTCCGGTGTGCCAAAATATCATCCGGGACACAGCCGGGCCCAAAAAATAAGCACCCGAAGCACGGCGTCCAAAACCCCCCAGCGGAAAAATGCCAAAAAACGGGTGGGCTATAGCCTTGGTGAGGGGGGCGGGCGAACTTCGTCCGCCAGACTCGGAATGGGGCAAGACTTTGCGAGCACCCTCCGTGTGCCAAAAATAGGTTGCGGGCACAGCCGCGCCCAGAAATATGCGCCCGAAGGTCGGCGTCCCAAAACACCCCAGCGGAAAAATGCCCAAAAAACGGGTGGGCTATAGCCTTGGTGGGGGGGGGGGGGTGGGCGAAATTCGTCCGCCGGACTCGGAATGGGGCGAGACTTTGTGAGCGCCCTCCGTGAGCCAAAAATAGGCCGCGGGTACAGTAGCGCCCAAAAATAAGCGCCCGAAGGTCGGCGTCCCAAAAGCCCCCCA
This sequence comes from Citrus unshiu, assembly GCA_033242345.1. Classification (NCBI taxonomy): domain Eukaryota; kingdom Viridiplantae; phylum Streptophyta; class Magnoliopsida; order Sapindales; family Rutaceae; genus Citrus; species Citrus unshiu. The sequence goes on from BTHF01000064.1 coordinate 60,322, forward strand.
GCGGAAAAATGGCCAAAAAACGGGTGGGCTATAGCCTTGGTGGGGGGGGGGGGGGCGGGCGAACTTCGTCCGCCGGACTCGGAATGGGACGAGACTTTGCGAGCGCCCTCCGTGTGCCAAAATATCATCCCGGGCACAGCCGCGCCCAAAAATAAGCGCCCGAAGGTCGGCGTCCCAAAACCCCGCTGCGGAAAAATGGCCAAAAAAACGTGTGGGCTATAGCCTTGGTGGGGGGGGGGGGTGGGGGAACTTCGTCCGCCGGACTCGGAATGGGCGAGACTTTGCGAGCGCCCTGCGTTTGCCAAAAATAGGCAGCGGGCTCAGCCGCGCCCAAAAATAAGCGCCCGAAGGTCGGCGTCCCAAAACCCCCCAGCGGAAAAATGGCCAAAAAAACGGGTGGGCTATGGCCTTGGTGGGGGGGGCGGGCGAACTTCGTCCGCCGGACTCGGAATGGGGTGAGACTTTACGAGTGCCCTCCGTGTACCAAAAATAGGCCGCGGGCACAGCCGCGCCCAAAACTAAGCGCCGAATGTCCGCGTCCGAAAACCCCCCAGCGGAAAAATGGCCAAAAAACGGGTGGACTATTGCCTTGGTGGGGGGGGGGGGCGGACGAACTTCGTCCGCCGGACTCGGAATGGGGCGAGACTTTTCGAGCACCCTCCGTGTGCCAAAAAAAGACTGCGGGCACAGCAGCGCCCAAAAATAAGAGCCCGAAGGTCGGCGTCCCAAAAGCCCCCAGCGGAAAAATGGCCAAAAAACGGGTGGGCTATAGCCTTGGTGGGGGGGGGGGGCGGGCGAACTTCGTCCGCCGGACTCGGAATGGGACGAGACTTTGCGAGCGCCCTCCGTGTGCCAAAATATCATCCCGGGCACAGCCGCGCCCAAAAATAAGCACCCGAAGCACGGCGTCCCAAAACCCCCCAGCGGAAAAATGGCGAAAAAACGGGTGGGCTATGACCTTGGTGGGGGGGGGGCGGGCGAACTTCGTCCGCCGGACTCGGAATGGGGCGAGACTTTACGAGTGCCCTCCGTGTACCAAAAATAGGCCGCGGGCACCGCCGCGCCCAAAACTAAGCGCCGAATGTCCGCGTCCAAAAACCCCCCAGCGGAAAAATGGCCAAAAAGCGGGTGGACTATTGCCTTGGTGGGGGGGGCGGACGAACTTCATCCGCCGGAACTCGGTATGGGGCGAGACTTTGCGAGCACCCTCCGTGTGCCAAAAATAGACTGCGGGCACAGCAGCGCCCAAAAATAAGCGCCCGAAGGTCGGCATCCCAAAAGCCCCCAGCAGAAAAATGGCCAAAAAACGGGTGGGCTATAGCCTTGGTGGGGGGGGGGCGGGCGAACTTCGTCCGCCGGACTCGGAATGGGGCGAGACTTTGTGAGCACCCTCCGTGTGCCAAAAATAGGTTGCGGGCACCGCTGTGCCCAAAAATATGCGGGCCGAAGGTCGGCGTCCCAAAACCCCCAGCAGAAAAATGGCCAAAAAACGGGTGGGCTATAGCCTTGGTGGGGGGGCGGGCGGGCGAACTTCGTCCGCCGGACTCGGAATGGGGCGAGACTTTGCGAGCGCCCTCCATGTGCCAAAATATCATCCCGGGCACAGCGCGCCCAAAAATAAGCGCCCGAAGGTCGGCGTCCCAAAACCCCGCTGCGGAAAAATGGCCAAAAAACATGTGGGCTATAGGCTTGGTGGGGGGGGGTGGGCGAACTTCGTCCGCCGGACTCGGAATGGGGGCGAGACTTTGCGAAGCGCCCTACGTTTGGCAAAAATAGGCAGCGGGCACAGCCGCGCCCAAAAATAAGCGCCCGAAGGTCGGCGTCCAAAAACCCCCCAGCAGAAAAATGGCGAAAAAACGGGGTGGGCTTTGGCCTTGGTGGGGGGAGCGGCTGAACTTCGTCCGCCGGACTCGGAATGGGGCGAGACTTTGCAAGTGCCCTCCGTGTACCAAAAATAGGCCGCGGGCACAGCCGCGCCCAAAACTAAGCGCCGAATGTCCGCGTCCGAAAACCCCGCAGCGGAAAAATGGCCAAAAAACGGGTGGACTATTGCCTTGGTGGGGGGGGCGGACGAACTTCGTCCGCCAGACTCGGAATGGTGGGCGAGACTTTGCGAGCACCCTCCGTGTGCCAAAAATAGGCTGCGGGCACAGCCGCGCCCAAAAATATCTGCCCGAAGGTCGGCGTCCCAAAACACCCCAGCGGAAAAATGGCCAAAAAACGGGGTGGGCTATAGCCTTGGTGGGGGGGGGGGGTGGGCGAAATTCGTCCGCCGGACTCGGAATGGGGCGAGACTTTGTGAGCGCCCTCCGTGTGACAAAAATAGGCCGCGGGCACAGCAGCGCCCGAAGGTCGGCGTCCCAAAAGCCCCCAGCGGAAAAATGGCCAAAAAACGGGTGGGCTATATAGCCTTGGTGGGGGGGGGGGCGAACTTCGTCCGCCGGACTCGGAATGGGGCGAGACTTTGCGAGCGCCCTCCGTGTGCCAAAATATCATCCCGGGCACAGCCGCGCCCAAAAATAAGCGCCCGAAGGTCGGCGTCCCAAAACCCCGCTGCGGAAAAAATGGCCAAAAAACGTGTGGGCTATGGCCTTGGTGGGGGGGGGCGGGCGAACTTTGTCCGCCGGACTCGGAATGGGGTGAGACTTTACGAGTGCCCTCCGTGTACCAAAAATAGGCCGCGGGTACAGCCGCGCCCAAAACTAAGCGCCGAATGTCCGCGTCCGAAAACCCCCCAGCGGAAAAATGGCCAAAAAACGGGTGGACTATTGCCTTGGTGGGGGGGGGGGGGGGCGGACGAACTTCGTCCGCCGGACTCGGAATGGGGCGAGACTTTTCGAGCGCCCTGCGTTTGCCAAAAATAGGCAGGCGGGCTCAGCCGCGCCCAAAAATAAGCGCCCGAAGGTCGGCGTCCGATAACCCCCCAGCGGAAAAATGGCGAAAAAACGGGTGGGCTATGGCCTTGGTCGGGGGGGCGGCCGAACTTCGTCCGCCGGACTCGGAATGGGACGAGACTTTGCGAGTGCCCTCCGTGTACCAAAAATAGGCCGCGGGCACAGCCGCGTCCAAAACTAAGCACCGAATGTCCGCGTCCGAAAACCCCCCAGCGGAAAAATGGCCAAAAAATGGGTGGACTATTGCCTTGGTGGGGGGGGGGGGGCGGACGAACTTCGTCCGCCGGACTCGGAATGGGGCGAGACTTTGGCGAGCACCCTCCGTGTGCCAAAAATAGGCTGCGGGCACAGCCACGCCCTAAAATATGCGCCCGAAGGTCGGCGTCCCAAAACACCCCAGCGGAAAAATGGCCAAAAAACGGGTGGGCTATAGCCTTGGTGGGGGGGGGGGGTGGGCGAAATTCGTCCGCCGGACTCAGAATGGGGCGAGACTTTGCGAGCGCCCTCCGTTTGCCAAAAATAGGCAGCAGGCTCTGCCGCGCCCAAAAATAAGCGCCCGAAGGTCGGCATCCGAAAACCCCCCAGCGGAAAAATGGAGAAAAAACGGGTGGGCTATGGCCTTGGTGGGGGGGGGGGGGCGAACCTCGTCCGCCGGACTCGGAATGGGGTGAGACTTTGTGACCGCCCCTCCGTGTGCCAAAATATCATCCCGGGCACAGCCGCAACCAAAAATAAGCGCCCGATGGTCGGTATCCAAAAGCCCCCAGCGGAAAAATGGCCAAAAAACGGGTGGGCTATAGCCTTGGTGGGGGGGGGGGGGCGGGCGAACTTCGTCCGCCGGACTCGGAATGGGGCGAGAATTTGCGAGCGCCCGCCGTGTGCCAAAATAGGCAGCGGGCACAGCCGCGCCCAAAAATAAGCCCCCGAAGGTCGGCGTCCCAAAGCCCCCAGCGGGAAAATGGCCAAAAAACGGGTGGGCTATAGCCTTGGTGGGGGGGGGGGGTGGGGGGGGGTGGGCGAAATTCGTCCGCCGGACTCGGAATGGGGCGAGACTTTGCGAGCGCCCTCCGTTTGCCAAAAATAGGCAGCGGGCTCAGCCGCGCCCAAAAATAAGCGCCCGAAGGTCGGCATCCGAGAACCCCCCAGCGGAAAAATGGAGAGAAAAACGGGTGGGCTATGGCCTTGGTGGGGGGGGCGGGCGAACCTCGTCCGCCGGACTCGGAATGGGGTGAGACTTTGCGACCGCCCTCCGTGTGCCAAAATATCATCCCGGGCACAGCCGCATCCAAAAATAAGCGCCCGAAGGTCGGTATCCAAAAGCCCCAGCGGAAAAATGGCCAAAAAACGGGTGGGCTATAGCCTTGGTGGGGGGGGGGGGGCGGGCGAACTTCGTCCGCCGGACTCGGAATGGGGCGAGAATTTGCGAGCGCCCGCCGTGTGCCAAAAATAGGCCGCGGGCACAGCCGCGCCCAAAAATAAGCCCCCGAAGGTCGGCGTCCCAAAAGCCCCCAGCGGGAAAATGGCCAAAAAACGGATGGGCTATAGCCTTGGTGGGGGGGGGCGGGCGAACTTCGTCCGCCGGACTCGGAATGTGTTGAGACTTTGCGAGCGCCCTCCGTGTACCAAAACTAGGCCGCGGGCACAGCATTGCCCAAAAATAAGCGCCCGAAGGTCGGCGTCCCAAATGCCCCCAGCGGAAAAATGGCTAAAATACGGGTGGGCTATAGCCTTGGTGGGGAGGCGGGCGAACTTCCCCCCCGGACTCGGAATGGGTCGAGACTTTGCGAGCACACTCCGTGTGTCAAAAATTGGCTGCGGGCACAGCCGAGCCCAAACATATGCACCCGAAGGTCGGCGTCCCAAAACCCCCCAGCGGAAAAATGGCCAAAAAATGCGTGGGCTATTGCCTTGGTGGGGGGGGGGCGGGCGAACTTCTTCCGCCGGACTCGGAATGGGGCGAGACTTTGCGAGCACCCTCCGTGTGCCAAAATATCGTCCAGCACACAGCCGTACCCAAAAATAAGCGCCCGAAGGTCGGCGTCCCAAAACCCCCCAGCGGAAAAATGCCAAAAAATAGGTGGGCTATAGCCTTGGTGCGGGGGGCGGGCCAACTTCGTCCGCCGCACTCGGAATGGCCCGACACATAGCGAGCGCCCTCCGTGTGCCAAAAATAGGCCGCGGGCACAGCCGCGCCAAAAAATAAGCTCCCGAAGGTCGGCGTCCCAAAAGCCCCCTGCGGAAAAATGGCCAAAAAACGGGCGGGCTATAGCCTTGGGTGGGGGGGCGGGCGAACTTCGTCCGCCGGACTCGGAATGGGGCGAGACTTTGCGAGCGCCCTCTGTGTACTAAAATATCATCCCGGGGACAGCCGCGCCCAAAAATAAGCACCCGACGGTCGGCGTCCCAATACCCCCCAGCGGAAAAATGGCCAAAAAACGGGTGGGCTATGGCCTTGGTGGGGGGCGGGGGCGAACTTCGTCCGCCGGACTCGGAATGGGGCGAGACTTGGCGAGCGCCCTCCGTGTGCCAAAAATAGGCCGCGGGCACAGCCGCGCCCAAAAATAAGCGCCCGAAGGTCGGCGTCCCAAAACCCCCCAGCGGAAAAATGGCGAAAAAACGGGTGGGCTACAGCCTTGGTGGGGGGGTGGACGAAGTTCGTCCGCCGGACTCGGAATGGGGCAAGACTTTGCGAGCACCCTCTGTGCGCCAAAAATAGGCCGCGGGCACTGCCGCACCCAAAAATAAGTGCCCGAAGGTCGGCATCCCAAAAGCCCCCAGCGGAAAAATGACCAAAAAACGGGTGGGCAACTTGGTGGGGGGGGGGCGGGCGAACTTCGTCCGCCGGACTCGGAATGGGGCGAGACTTTGCGAGCGCCCTCCATGTGCCAAAAATAGGCCACGGGCACAACCGTGCCAAAAAATAAGCTCCCGAAGGTCGGCGTCCCAAAAGTCCCCAGCGGCAAAATGGCCAAAAAACGGGTGGGCTATAGCCTTGGAGGGGGGGGGGGCGGGCGAACTTCGTCCGCCGGACTCGGAATGGGGCGAGACTTTGCCAGCGCACTCCGTGTTTCAAAAATACGCCGCGGGCACTGCCATCCCGAAAAATAAGCGCCCGAAGGTCGGCGTCCCAAAACCCCCCAGCGGAAAAATGGCCAAAAAACGGGTGGCTATAGCCTTGGTGGGGGGGGGGGCGGACGAACTTCGTCCGCCGGACTCGGAATGGGGCGAGACTTTGCGAGCACCCTCCGTGTGCCAAAAATAGGGCGCGGGCACAGCCGCGCCCAAAAATAAGCGCCCGAAGGTCGGCGTCTCAAAAGCCCCCAGCGGAAAACTGGCCAAAAAACGGGTGGGCTATAGCCTTGGTGGGGGGGGGGGGCGAACTTCGTCCGCCGGACTCGGAATGGGGCGAGACTTTGCGAGGAGCCTCCGTGTACCAAATTACCATCCCTGGCACAGCCGCTCCCAAAAATAAGCGCCCCAAGGTCGGCGTCCCAAAACCCCCCAGCGGAAAAATGGCAAAAAAACGGGTGGACTATAGCCTTGGTGGGGGGGGGGGGGGGGCGGGCGAACTTCGTCTGCCGGACTCGGAATGGGGCGAGACTTTGCGAGCGCCCTCCTTGTGCCAAAAATAGGCCGCGGGCAAAGCCGCGTCCTAAAATAAGCGCCCGAAGGTCGGCGTCCCAACAGAACCCAGCGGAAAAATGGCCAAAAAACGGGTGGGCTATAGCCTTGGTGAGAGGGGGGGGGGCGGGCGAACTTCGTCCGCCGGACTCGGAATGGGGCGAGACTTTTGCGAGCGCCCTTCGTGTGTCAAAATATTATCCCGGGCACAGCCACGCCCAGAAAAAGCGCCCGAAGGTCGGCGTCCCAACAGCCCCCAGCGGAAAAATGGCCAAAAAACGGGTGGGCTATAGCCTTGGGTGGGCGGGCCGGCGAACTTCGTCCGCCGGACTCGGAATGGGGCGAGACTTTGCGAGCGCCCTCTGTGTACTAAAATATCACCCGGGGACAGCCGCGCCCAAAAATAAGTACCCGACGGTCGGCGTCCCAATAGTCCCCAGCGGAAAAATGGCCAAAAAACGGGTGGGCTATGGCCTTGGTGGGGGGGGGGGCGAACTTCGTCCGCCGGACTCGGAATGGGGAGAGACCTGGCGAGCGCCCTCCGTGTGCCAAAAATAGGCCGCGGGCACAGCCGCGCCCAAAAATAAGCGCCCGAAGGTCGGCGTCCCAAAACCCCCCAGCAGAAAAATGGCAAAAAAACGGGTGGGCTATAGCCTTGGTGGGGGGGGTGGACGAAGTTCGTCCGCCGGACTCGGAATGGGGCAAGACTTTGCGAGCACCCTCTGTGTGTCAAAATATTATCCCGGGCACAGCCACGCCCAAAAAAAGTGCCCGAAGGTCAGCGTCCCAAAAGCCCCCAGTGGAAAAATGGCCAAAAAATGGGTGGGCTATGGCCTTGGTGGGGGGGGGGGGGGGGCGAACTTCGTCCGCCGGACTCGGAATGCGGCGAGACTTGGAGAGCGCCCTGCGTGTGCCAAAAATAGGCCGCGGGCACAGCCGCGCCCAAAAAAAATGCCCGAAGGTCGGCGTCCCAAAACCCCCCAGCGGAAAAATGGCGAAAAAACGGGTGGGCTATAGCCTTGGTGGGGGGGTGGACGAAGTTCGTCCGCCGGACTCGGAATGGGGCAAGACTTTGCGAGCGCCCTCCATGTGCCAAAAATTGGCCGCGGCCACAGCCGTGCCCCAAAACTAAGCGCCCGAAGGTCGGCGTCCCAAAAGCCCCCAGCGGAAAAATGTCCAAAAAACTGGTGGGCTATAGCCTTGGTTGGGGGGGCAGGCGAACTTCGTCCGCCGGACTCGGAATGGGGCGAGACTTTGCGAGCGCCCTCCATGTGCCAAAAATTGGCCGCGGCCACAGCCGTGCCCCAAAACTAAGCGCCCGAAGGTCGGCGTCCCAAAAGCCCCCAGCGGAAAAATGTCCAAAAAACGGGTGGGCTATAGCCTTGGTTGGGGGGGCAGGCGAACTTCGTCCGCCGGACTCAGAATGGGGCGAGACTTTGCGAGCGCCCTCCGTGTGCCAAAAATAGGCCGCAGGGCACAGCCGTCCCGAAAAATAAGCGCCCGAAGGTCGGCGTCCCGAAACTCCCCAGCGGAAAAATGGCCAAAAAACGGGTGGGCTATAGCCTTGGTGGGGGGGGGGGGCGAACTTCTTCCGCCGGACTTGGAATGGGGCGAGACTTTGCGAGCGTCCACCGTGTGCCACAAATAAGCCGCGGGCAAAGCCGCGCCCAAAAATAAGTGCCCGAAGGTCGGCGTCCCAACAGAACCCAGCGGAAAAATGGCCAAAAAACGGGTGGGCTATAGCCTTGGTGAGAGGGGGGGGGGCGGGCGAACTTCGTCCGCCGGACTCGGAATGGGGCGAGACTTTTGCGAGCGCCCTTCGTGTGTCAAAATATTATCCCGGGCACAGCCACGCCCAGAAAAAGCGCCCGAAGGTCGGCGTCCCAAAACCCCCCAGCGGAAAAATGGCAAAAAAACGGGTGGGCTATAGCCTTGGTGGGGGGGTGGACGAAGTTCGTCCGCCGGACTCGGAATGGGGCAAGACTTTGCGAGCGCCCTCCATGTGCCAAAAATTGGCCGCGGCCACAGCCGTGCCCCAAAACTAAGCGCCCGAAGGTCGGCGTCCCAAAAGCCCCCAGCGGAAAAATGTCCAAAAAACTGGTGGGCTATAGCCTTGGTTGGGGGGGCAGGCGAACTTCGTCCGCCGGACTCGGAATGGGGCGAGACTTTGCGAGCGCCCTCCATGTGCCAAAAATTGGCCGCGGCCACAGCCGTGCCCCAAAACTAAGTGCCCGAAGGTCGGCGTCCCAAAAGCCCCCAGCGGAAAAATGTCCAAAAAACGGGTGGGCTATAGCCCTTGTTGGGGGGGCAGGCGAACTTCGTCCGCCGGACTCAGAATGGGGCGAGACTTTGCGAGCGCCCTCCGTGTGCCAAAAATAGGCCGCAGGGCACAGCCGTCCCGAAAAATAAGCGCCCGAAGGTCGGCGTCCCGAAACTCCCCAGCGGAAAAATGGCCAAAAAACGGGTGGGCTATAGCCTTGGTGGGGGGGGGGGCGAACTTCTTCCGCCGGACTCGGAATGGGGCGAGACTTTGCGAGCGCCCTCCTTGTGCCAAAAATAGGCCGCGGGCAAAGCCGCGTCCTAAAATAAGCGCCCGAAGGTCGGCGTCCCAACAGAACCCAGCGGAAAAATGGCCAAAAAACGGGTGGGCTATAGCCTTGGTGAGAGGGGGGGGGGGGGCGGGCGAACTTCGTCCGCCGGACTCGGAATGGGGCGAGACTTTTGCGAGCGCCCTTCGTGTGTCAAAATATTATCCCGGGCACAGCCACGCCCAGAAAAAGCGCCCGAAGGTCGGCGTCCCAACAGCCCCCAGCGGAAAAATGGCCAAAAAACGGGTGGGCTATAGCCTTGGGCGGGCGGGCCGGCGAACTTCGTCCGCCGGACTCGGAATGGGGCGAGACTTTGCGAGCGCCCTCTGTGTACTAAAATATCACCCGGGGACAGCCGCGCCCAAAAATAAGTACCCGACGGTCGGCGTCCCAATAGTCCCCAGCGGAAAAATGGCCAAAAAACGGGTGGGCTATGGCCTTGGTGGGGGGGGGGGGGCGAACTTCGTCCGCCGGACTCGGAATGGGGAGAGACCTGGCGAGCGCCCTCCGTGTGCCAAAAATAGGCCGCGGGCACAGCCGCGCCCAAAAATAAGCGCCCGAAGGTCGGCGTCCCAAAACCCCCCAGCAGAAAAATGGCGAAAAAACGGGTGGGCTATAGCCTTGGTGGGGGGGTGGACGAAGTTCGTCCGCCGGACTCGGAATGGGGCAAGACTTTGCGAGCACTCTCTGTGTGTCAAAATATTATCCCGGGCACAGCCACGCCCAAAAAAAGTGCCCGAAGGTCAGCGTCCCAAAAGCCCCCAGTGGAAAAATGGCCAAAAAATGGTTGGGCTATGGCCTTGGTGGGGGGGGGGGGCGAACTTCGTCCGCCGGACTCGGAATGCGGCGAGACTTGGAGAGCGCCCTCCGTGTGCCAAAAATAGGCCGCGGGCACAGCCGCGCCCAAAAAAAAATGCCCGAAGGTCGGCGTCCCAAAACCCCCCAGCGGAAAAATGGCGAAAAAACAGGTGGGCTATAGCCTTGGTGGGGGGGTGGACGAAGTTCGTCCGCCGGACTCGGAATGGGGCAAGACTTTGCGAGCGCCCTCCATGTGCCAAAAATTGGCCGCGGCCACAGCCGTGCCCCAAAACTAAGCGCCCGAAGGTCGGCGTCCCAAAAGCCCCCAGCGGAAAAATGTCTAAAAAACGGGTGGGCTATAGCCTTGGTTGGGGGGGCAGGCGAACTTCGTCCGCCGGACTCGGAATGGGGCGAGACTTTGCGAGCGCCCTCCATGTGCCAAAAATTGGCCGCGGCCACAGCCGTGCCCCAAAACTAAGCGCCCGAAGGTCGGCGTCCCAAAAGCCCCCAGCGGAAAAATGTCCAAAAAACGGGTGGGCTATAGCCTTGGTTGGGGGGGCAGGCGAACTTCGTCCGCCGGACTCAGAATGGGGCGAGACTTTGCGAGCGCCCTCCGTGTGCCAAAAATAGGCCGCAGGGCACAGCCGTCCCGAAAAATAAGCGCCCGAAGGTCGGCGTCCCGAAACTCCCCAGCGGAAAAATGGCCAAAAAACGGGTGGGCTATAGCCTTGGTGGGGGGGGGGGGGCGAACTTCTTCCGCCGGACTTGGAATGGGGCGAGACTTTGCGAGCGTCCACCGTGTGCCACAAATAAGCCGCGGGCAAAGCCGCGCCCAAAAATAAGTGCCCGAAGGTCGGCGTCCCAAAAGCCCCCAGCGGAAAAATGGCCAAAAAATGGTGGGCTATAGCCTTGGTGGGGGGGGGGGGGGTGGGCGAACTTCGTCCGCCGGACTCGGAATGGGGCGAGACTTTGCGAGCGCCCTCCGTGTGCCAAAAATAGTCCGCGGGCACAGCCGCGCCTAAAAATAAGCGCCCGAAGGTCGGCGTCCCAAAAGCCCCCAGCGGAAAAATGACCAAAAAACGGGTGGGCTATAGCCTTGGTGGGGGGGGCGGGCAACCTTCGTCCGCCGGACTCGGAATGGGGCGAGACTTTGCGAGCACCCCCCGTGTGCCAAAAATAGGCTACAGACACAGCCGTGCCCAAAAATAAGCGCCCGAAGGTCGGCGTCCCAAAACCCCCCAGCGGAAAAATGGCCAAAAAAGGGGTGGGCTATAGCCTTGGTGGGGGGCGGGGGCGGGCGAACTTCGTCCGCCGGACTCGGAATGGGGCGAGACTTTGCGAGCACCCCCCGTGTGCCAAAAATAGGCTACAGAAACAGCCGTGCCCAAAAATAAGCGCCCGAAGGTCGGCGTCCCAAAACCCCCCAGCGGAAAAATGGCCAAAAAACGGGTGGGCTATAGCCTTGGTGGGGGGGCGGGCGAACTTCGTCCGCCGGACTCAGAATGGGGTGAGACTTTGCGAGCGCCCTCCGTGTGCCAAAAATAGGCCGCGGGCACAGCTGCGCCTAAAAATAAGCGCCCGAAGGTCGGCGTCCCAAATGCCCCCAGCGGAAAAATGACCAAAAAACGGGGTGGGCTATAGCCTTGGTGGGGGGGGCGGGCAAACTTCGTCCGCCGGACTCGGAATGGGGCGAGACTTTGCGAGCACCCTCCGTGTGCCAAAAATAGGCTGCGGGCACAACCGTGCCCAAAAATATGCGCCCGAAGGTCGGCGTCCCAAAACCCCCCAGCGGAAAAATGGCCAAAAAACGGGTGGGCTATAGCCTTGGTGGGGGGGGGGGGGGCGGGCGAACTTCGTCCGCCGGACTCGGAATGGGGCGAGACTTTGGGAGCGCCCTCCGTGTGAAAAAAATAGGGCGCGGGCACAGCCGCGCCCATAAATAAGCGCCCGAAGGTCGGCGTCTCAAAAGCCCCCAGCGGAAAAATGGCCAAAAAACGGGGTGGGCTATAGCCTTGGTGGGGGAGCGGGCGAACTTCGTCCGCCCGACTCGGAATGGGGTGAGACTTTACGAGTGCCCTCCGTGTGCCAAAAATAGGCCGCGGGCACAGCCGCGCCCTAAAATAAGCCCCCGAAGGTCGGCGTCCCAAAAGCCCCCAGCGGAAAAATGGCCAAAAAACGGGTGGGCTATAACCTTGGTGGGGGGGGGGGCGGGCGAACTTCGTCCGCCGGACTCGGAATGGGGCGAGACTTTGCGAGCGACCTCCGTGTGCCAAAAATTGACCGCGGGCACAGCCACGCCCAAAATTAAGCGCCCGAAGGTCGGTGTGTTAACATATATGTTTCCACAATGTTGATTTTGATGTTAACAAACAAGATTAAGAATGATTAATCTTTTAAGCTCAAATTATTTTTTATATTTTAAATAAATCATTTTTTTTACATTATAAATGTTTTATATTTAATGGAAAAATGATTTTATGAAACATGATTGTTTAAATACATGAAATGTTTGTCATCATAAAAAAGGGGGAGATTGTTAGCCTATATTACTATAAATATTGATTTTGATGATAACAAACCACATGTATTGATTGAACAAAGATTTATGAATTGTGCTTTTATAATTGTGCTTTTATAATAAGAAAATGATGTTATGGAATTAAAGTATTTTGGACTAAAATGAAAGTATTTTAAAATCTTTAATAGTATTTAAATTTCGGATTTGTACCTATTTGAAACTATTTAAATGTTTTTAGGTCTTTTTGTAATTTCACAAAGTTTGGGCGAAGTCATAATTTCAGAAAGTTGTGGGATTGAGAAAGCATTATCTAAATTCTGAAATTTGACCTATTTGCAAATGTTTATAACGTATTGGGCCATACTACAGTTTTATAAAGTTTTGGGGTCAAATTGAAAATATTGGAAAATTTCACTGTAGCTGGTTACTGTAGCAAGCGGCTTACCGGATTCAGAAAACCAGAAATCCGGATTCGGGGCAGTAAGCATCCAGAACGAAAACGGCTTACCGGATTCATGAATCCGGCAAACCGGTTAGGCAAAATTTTGAATTTTGCCTTAACGGTAACATAAATCCGGCTTACCGGATTCCATAAAACGGCAAACCGGATAGCCCAGAATGTGAGTAACGGCTAGTTTTCGAGCTCAAGCTATAAGAACTCAAATCCAACTCATTTTGAAGCTCTCCAACAAGCAAAAACAAAAAGCACACGTGATATCTTGAGCCTTCAACTTGCAAAACAAAAATCATTGAATCATTCATTGTTCTTCATCTTTGAATATCTACTCATTGAGTGAGTTTGATTGTAACTTTCATTTTCTTCATTATCATTTGTAAGAGTTTGAGTGTGTTAGACACTTGAGTGAAGAGATTGGGAGATAATCTCTTCGTTGTAAAGGTTTATTGACACCTCGAAGTCAATTGTAATCGGTTTGAAGCCTCGGAAAGGCTTGGATAGTGAAATCCTCAAGCTTGGATTGCTTGGAGGCGTGGACGTAGGCGGGGATTGCCGAACCACGTAAAAATCCGTGTGTTTGTTTCTCTTCTCCCGTACTCTTTAATTATTGTGCCTTTATTAAACTTATTGCTTTCAATTTTTATTAAGGCATTAGATTGCTTGTTGTGTGGATTTGCTAGGATAATTTTTAAAATTCCAATTCACCCCCCCTCTTGGGTTGCACACTTATATTTCACGGCGTCCCAAAACCCCCCAGCGGAAAAATGGCCAAAAAAGGGTGGGCTATAGCCTTGGTGGGGGGGGGGGGGGGGGCGGGGCGAACTTTGTCCGCCGAACTCGGAATGGGGCGAGACTATACGAGGGGCCTCCGTGTGCCAAATTACCGTCCCGGGCACAACCGTGCCCTAAAATAAGCCCCCGAAGGTCGGCGTCCCAAAAGCCCCCAGCGGAAAAATGGCCAAAAAACGGGTGGGCTATATAGCCTTGGTGGGGGGGGGGGGCGGGCGAACTTCGTCCGCCGGACTCGGAATGGGGCGAGACTTTGCGAGCGCCCTCCGTGTGCCAAAAATAGACCGCGGGCACAGCCACGTCCAAAAATAAGTGCCCGAAGGTCGGCGTCCCAAAAGCCTCCAGCGGAAAAATGGCCAAAAAACGGGTGGGCTATAGCCTTGGTGGGGGGGGGCGGGCCGAACTTCGTCCGCCGGACTCGGAATGGGGCGAGACTTTGCGAGCGCCCTCCGTGTGCTAAAATATTGTCCCGGGCACAGCCGCGCCCAGAAATAAGCACCCGACGGTCGGCGTCCCAAAACCCCCCAGCGGAAAAATGGCCAAAAAACGGGTGGGCTATAGCCTTGGTGGGGGGGGGTGGGGCGAACTTCGTCCGCCGGACTCGGAATGGGGCGAGACTTTGCGAGTGCCCTCCGTGTGCCAAAAATAGGCCGCGGGCACAGCTGCACCCAAAAATAAGCACCCGAAGGTCGGCGTCCCAAAAGCCTCCAGCGGAAAAATGGCCAAAAAATGGTGTGGGCTATAGCCTTGGTGGGGGGGGCGGGGCGAACTTCGTCCGCCGGACTCGGAATGGGGTGAGACATTGCGAGCGCCCTCTGTGTGCTAAAATATTGTCCCGGGCACAGCCGCGCCCAGAAATAAGCACCCGACGGTCGGCGTCCCAAAACCCCCCAGCGGAAAAATAGCCAAAAAACGGGTGGGCTATAGCCTTGGTGGGGGGGGGTGGGCGAGCTTCGTCCGCCGGACTCGGAATGGGGCGAGACTTTGCGAGCGCCCTCCGTGTGCCAAAAAAAAGGCCGCGGGCACAGCTGCACCCAAAAATAAGTGCCCGAAGGTCGGCGTCCCAAAAGCCTCCAGCGGAAAAATGGCCAAAAAATGGGTGGGCTATAGCCTTGGTGGGGGGGGGCGGGCGAACTTCGTCTGCCGGACTCGGAATGGGGTGAGACTTTGCGAACGCCCTCCGTGTGCTAAAATATTGTCCCGGGCACAGCCGCGCCCAAAAATAAGCACCCGACGGTCGGCGTCCCAAAACCCCCCAGCGGAAAAATGGCCAAAAAACGGGTGGGCTATAGCCTTGGTGGGGGGGGTGGGCGAACTTCGTCCGCCGGACTCGGAATGGGGCGAGACTTTGCGAACGCCCTCCGTGTGCCAAAAATAGGCCGCGGGCACAGCTGCACCCAAAAATAAGCGCCCGAAAGTCGGCGTCCCAAAACCCCCCAGCGGAAAAATGTCCAAAAAACGGGTGGGCTATAGCCTTGGTGGGGGGGGGGGGGTGGGCGAAGTTCGTACGCTGGACTCGGAATGGGGCGAGACTTTGCGAGCACCCTCCGTGTACCAAAAATAGGCCACGGGCACAGCTGCACCCAAAAATAAGTGCCCGAATGTCGGCATCCCAAAAGCCCCCAGCGGAAAAATGGCCAAAAATCAGGTGGGCGCCTTCGTGGGGGGGGGGGGGGCGGGAGAACTTCGTCCGCCGGACTCGGAATGGGGCGAGAGTTTGCGAGCGCCCTCCGTGTGCTAAAATATCGTCCCGGGCACAGCCGCGCCCAAAAATAAGCGCCCGAAGGTCGGCGTCCCAAAAGCCCCCAGCGGAAAAATGGCCAAAAAACGGGTGGGCTATAGCCTTGGTGGGGGGTGCGGGCGAACTTCGTCCGCCGGACTTGGAATGGGGCGAGACTTCGCGAGCGCCCTCCGTGTGCCAAAAATAGGGTGCGGGCACAGCCGCGCCCATAAATAAGCGCCCGAAGGTCGGCGTCTCCAAAGCCCCCACCGGAAAAATGGCCAAAAAACGGGTGGGCTAGAGCCTTGGTGGGGGTGGGGGGGGCGAACTCCGTCCGCCGGACTCGGAATGGGGCGAGACTTTGCGAGGGGCCTCCATGTGCTAAATTACCATCCCGGGCACAGCCGCGCCCAAAAATAAGCACCCGAAGGTCGGCGTCCCAAAACCCCCAGTGGAAAAATGGCCAAAAAACGGGTGGGTTATAGCCTTGGTGGGGGGGGGGGGGCGGGCGAACTTCGTCCGCCGAACTCAGAATGGGGCGACACTTTGAGAGCGCCCTCCGTGTGCTAAAAATAGGCCGCGGGCGCAGCGTCGTCCAAAACTAAGCGCCCGAAGGTCGGCGTCCCAAAAGCCTCCAGCGGAAAAATGGGCAAAAAACGGGTGGGCTATAGCCTTGGTGGGGGGGGGGTGGGTGAAATTCGTCCGCCGGACTCGGAAAGGGGCGAGACTTTGCGAGTGCCATCCGTGTGCCAAAATATAGTCCTGGGCAGAGCCTCGCCCAAAAATAAGCCCCCGAAGGTCGGCGTCCCAAAACCCCCTGCGGAAAAATAGCCAAAAAACGGGTGGGCTATAGCCTTGGTGGGGGGGGGCGGGCGAACTTCGTCCGTCGGACTCGGAATGGGGCGAGACTTTACGAGCGCCCTCCGTGTGCCAAAATATAGTCCTGGGTACAGCCGCGCCCAAAAATAAGGGCCCGAAGGTCGGCGTCACAAAACCCCCAGCGGAAAAATGGCCAAAAAACGGGTGGGCTATAGCCTAGGTGGGGGGGGCGGGCGAACTTCGTCCGCCGGGACTCAGAATGGGGCGAGACTTTACAAGCGCCCTCCGTATGTCAAAATAGACCGCGGGCTCAGCCATGCCCGAAAATAAGCGCCCGCAGGTCGGGGTCCAAAACCCCCCAGCGGAGAAATGGCCAAAAAACGGGTGGGCTACAGCCTTGGTGCGGGGGGGCGGGCGAACTTCGTCCGCCGGACTCGGAATGGGGCTAGACTTTGCGAGCGCCCTCCGTGTGCCAAAATATAGTCCTGGGCACAGCCGCGCCCAAAAATATGTGCCCGAAGGTCGGCGTCCCAAAAGCCTCCAGCGGAAAAATGGCCAAAAAACGGGTGGGCTATAGCCTTGGTGGGGGGGGGGGCGGGGCGAACTTCGTCCGCCGCACTCGGAATGGGGCGAGACTTTGCGAGCTCCCTCCGTGTGCCAAAATAGACCGCGGGCTCAGCCATGCCCGAAAATAAGCGCCCGCAGGTCGGAGTCCCAAAACCCCCCAGCGGAAAAATGGCCACAAAACGGGTGGGCTATAGCCTTGGTCGGGGGGGGGGGGCGGGCGAATTTCTTCCGCCGGACTCGGAATAGGGCGAGACTTTGCGAGCGCCCTCCATGTGCCAAAAATAGGCCGCGGGCACAGCCTCGTCCAAAACTAAACCCCCGAAGGTCGGCGTCCCAAAAGCCTCCAGCGGAAAAAATGGCCAAAAAAGGGGTGGGCTATAGCCTTGGTGGGGGGGGTGGGCGGACTTCGTCCGCCGGACTTGGAATGGGGCTAGACTTTGCGAGCGCCCTCCGTGTGCAAAAATATAGTCCTGGCCACAGCCGCGCCCAAAAATAAGCGCCCGACCGTTGGCGTCCCAAAAGCCCCCAGCGGAAAAATGGCCAAAAAACGGGTGGGCTATAGCCTTGGTGGGGGCGGGCGGGCGAACTTCGTCCGCCGGACTCGGAATGCGGCGAGACTTTGCGAACTCCCTCCGTCTGCCAAAAATAGACCGCGGGCTCAGCCATGCCCAAAAATAAGCGCCCGCAGGTCGGCGTCCCAAAACCCCCCAGCGGAAAAATGGCCACAAAACGGGTGGCCTATAGCCTTGGTGGGGGGGGGGGGGGGCGAACTTCTTCCGCCGGACTCGGAATGGGGCGAGACTTTGCGAGCGCCCTACATGTGCCTAAAATAGGCCGCAGACACAGCCTCGCCCAAAAATAAGCACCCGAAGGTCGGCGTCCCAAAAGCCCCCTGCGGAAAAATGGCCAAAAAACAGATGGGCTATAGCCTTGGTGGGGGGTGCGGGGCGAACTTCGTCCGCCGGACTCGGAATGGGGCGAGACTTTGCGAGCGCCCTCCGTGTGCCAAAAATAGGGCGCGGGCACAGCCGCGCCCATAAATAAGCGCCTGAAGGTCGGCATCTAAAAAGCCCCCACCGGAAAAATGGCCAAAAAACGGGTGGGCTATAGCCTCGGTGGGGGGGGGCGAACTCCGTCCGCCGGACTCGGAATGGGGCGAGACTTTGCGAGGGGGCCTCCATGTGCTAAATTACCATCCCGGGCACAGCCGCGCCCTAAAATAAGCGCCCGAAGGTCGGCATCCCAAAACCCCCCAGCGGAAAAATGGCCAAAAAACGGGGTGGGCTATAGCCTTGTTGGGGGGGGGGGGGGGGCGGGCGAACTTCGTCCGCCGGACTCGGAATGGGGCGACACTTTGCGAGCGCCCTCCGTGGGCCAAAAATAGGCCGCGGGCAGAGCCGCGCCCAAAAATAAGAACCCAAAGGTCGGCGTCCCAAAAGCCCCCAGCGGAAAAATGGCCAAAAAACGGGTGGGCTATAGCCTTGGTGGGGGTGGTCGGGCGAACTTCGTCCGCCGGACTCGGAATGGGGCGAGACTTTGCGAGCGCCGTCCATGTGCCAAAATATCGTCCCGTACACAGCCGCGCCCAAAAATAAGCGCCCGAAGGTCAGCGTCCCAAAACCCCCCAGCGGAAAAAATGGCCAATAAAATGGGGTGGCCTATAGCCTTGGTGGGGGGGGTGGACGAACTTCGTCCGCCGGACTAGGAATGGGACGGGACTTTGTGAGTGCCCTCCGTGTGCCAAAAATAGGCTTCGATCACAGCCGCGACCAAAAATAAGCGCCCGAAGGTCGGCGTCCCAAAAGCCCCGAGCGGAAAAATGGTGAAAAAACGGGTGGCGATAGCCTTGGTGGGGGGGGGGGGGGCGAACTTCGTCCGCCGGATTCGGAAAGGGGCGAGCCTTTGCGAGCGCCCTCCGTGTGCCAAAAATAGGCCGCGGGCACAGCCGCGCCCAAAAATAAGCTCCCGAAGGTCGGCGTCCCTAAACCCCCCAGCTAAAAAATGGCCAAAAAACACGTGGGCTATAGCCTTGGTGGGGGGGGGGGGCGGTTTGAACTTCGTCCGCCGGACTCGGAATGGGGTGAGACTTTGCGAGCGCCCTCTGTGTGCCAAAAATTGGCCGAGGGCACAGCCGCGCCCAAAAATAAGTACCCGAAGGGCGGCGTCCCAAAAGCCCCCAGCAGAAAAATGGCCAAAAAATGGGTGGGCTATAGCCTTGGTAGGGGGGGGGGGGGGGCGGGGCGAACTTCGTCCGCCGACCTCGGAATGGGGTGAGACTTTGCGAGCGCCCTCTGTGTGCCAAAAATAGGCCGCGGGCACAGCCGCGCCCAAAAATAAGCACCCGAAGGGCGGTGTCCCAAAAGCCCCCAGCGGAAAAATGGCCAAAAAAACGGGTGGGGCTATAGCCTTGGTGGGGGGGGTGGACGAACTTCGTCCGCCGGACTAGGAATGGACGAGACTTTGTGAGTGCCCTCCGTGTGCCAAAAATAGGCTTCGATCACAGCCGCGACCAAAAATAAGCACCCGAAGGTCGGCGTCCCAAAAGCCCCCAGCGGAAAAATGGTGAAAAAAACGGGGTGGCGATAGCCTTGGTGGGGGGGGGGGGGGGGGCGAACTTCGTCCGCCGGATTCGGAAAGGGGCGAGCCTTTGCGAGCGCCCTCCGGTGTGCCAAAAATAGGCCCCGGGCACAGCCGCGCCCAAAAATAAGCTCCCGAAGGGTCGGCGTCCCTAAACCCCCCAGCCCAAAAATGGCCAAAAAACGCGTGGGCTATAGCCTTGGTGGGGGGGGGGCGGTTGAATTTCGTCCGCCGGACTCGGAATGGGGTGAGACTTTGCGAGCGCCCTCTGTGTGCCAAAAATAGGCCGCGGGCACAGCCGCGCCAAAAATAAGCACCCGAAGGGCGGTGTCCCAAAAGCCCCCAGCGGAAAAATGGCCAAAAAACGGGTGGGCTATAGCCTTGGTGGGGGGGGTGGACGAACTTCGTCCGCCGGACTAGGAATGGGACGAGACTTTGTGAGTGCCCTCCGTGTGCCAAAAATAGGCTTCGATCACAGCCGCGACCAAAAATAAGCGCCCGAAGGTCGGCGTCCCAAAAGCCCCCCAGCGGAAAAAATGGTGAAAAAACGGGTGGCGATAGCCTTGGTGGGGGGGGGGGGCGAACTTCGTCCGCCGGATTCGGAAAAGGGGCGAGCCTTTGCGAGCGCCCTCCGTT